>JAQMCX010000012.1:11070946-11146384 GCA_029814765.1 Acanthurus leucopareius
TCTATCTATCTATCTATCTATCTATCTATCTATCTATCTATCTATCTATCTATCTATCTATCTATCTATCTAATAATTGATTGAACTAATCCACATCTGCACCAACATTTTTCTCCTTTGTTAATGTCTACAGAGCTGCAGACAAACTCCACAACATTTTAAACTGGAGAGAGACTGTCACATTTACCTCTTTTCTCTCTGAGGCTCCCAACACTTCAGGGGTCTGAACCTGAGCTGCTAGGAGCCTGTGTGTTAAGTAGCTGTTGAGCACTTCAAATATTTTAAAGTGCTTCATATTGTCTTTTTTTTTTTTTTTAACAAAAACCTTCAGCCCTTCACCTTGCAAGAGGCTTCTATAAGAAATCATTTACAAACTCACAAAAATCCAGTGTAGGAGTTCAACAATTAACTTCAGTTACCTAAACCTGTCAGATATTTGATGCATGTTTGTACTTTAAACTTTTTAACTAAAAGAAAGGCCCTGAAAAGTTATCTTATTATACATTGCTCTAGTAAACCATCAGTAGAAAGCTAATCACGTTGACAACAGTGTCATGTTATACATGCTCTCGCTCTGTTAATAGCTAACCAAACACATGGCACTTCAACCTTTGTCTTAGTCAAAGCCAAGAAAAAGATTGAAAGGTTTGATCATGCAGCAGTGTGGGTCCAAAATTCTGGGTCCAACCGGCTGATCATCGAAGTAAGATGTTCCTATTTAGCTAAATTTAGTTGTTGGCCAAAATTCAATGTCAGAAAAGCGTCCAGTGCCAACTGCAATATGACGCAATAAGCTAAAGACAGCAAATTATTATTTAAGTTGCGTTATTAAGCAGAAAACCCCCCAAATTCTACTAAACATCCCATGCCAGTGTTATAATCTTGTAATGCAGAAATGGAAGGACTAATGTGCTGGATTTTCTTAAAAAACAATGTTTAGACTCATAAAAAAAATAATTTCTCTTAGTCATCTTCAATGACCCACTAGAAGTGTGTGGTGGTGTGTTTTTCTGCAGACACTGCCCTCTGCCTTGATTTCTCATTTTCTTGTTTTGCTGTGTTCGGAACGTTTTTGGGTGGGTAGAGAGAGGTTCAGCCCCCCCCTTGGCCAAGTGCAGGACTTTATAAATAAGTCATGACTTGCCACGTAGCAGAAGTTACGATAGTTACGGTAAACATGGTAGCAAAGAAGCACAAATATAGTGAGGCGAAACGCAGATCAGACCAAAGTTGTTTTAAAATCAGAGTGAATCTGGAGTTGTTGACCTGTTTTCTGTTGGACAGGATAAGTTCAATTAGCTTAATTAGCTTGCTAATGTATTATGTTTCTATTATAGCAAATGTAACGTTCCTACATAGCTTACAGTGTATGTAAAGCACACACCAAGTTCTACTTTAAAACGATGCTACTTGTTTTACGTTTTGACAAAATAACCCTGGAGATTTGTTATGCCAACTAGGTTTGAATTATTTTCTGTCTAACACATGACCCACTGTGGTTAACACAAGCTACTGCATCCAGGCGGAAAGATTATTGTCTGAGACTAAATTAACTCTCCTCTGTAATCCTTCAGTAGATGGGTGTGGATCTACTGTCGTGGGCTGAGAAGGAGGGGCCATTTTTGAATTGTGATTTTATGAACTGACCAGAAGCTGTATATTCTGCGTTTAAGTTGTGAGGTAAATTGGTCAAAACTCAACATCTTCCAAAGGTCATAATGAAAAAGTCCACACATCTTTATGTCCAACATTCTTAAAAGTTCCCAAGTGTCTGGTTTTAAGTCATAAAGTTAAGAAACTAAAATCCTCCAAATGTCTGACGTATTTCTGTTTTTTTTTTGTTGCGGTGCTTCGTAACCAAAATTCAAGGTCTCTCATGCCAACATTCTGTTAACGTGGAATATCAGCATTTAGCTGCTGCAAGCTACAAAAACATTGTGTTACCCTTAGTCATGTCTACAACTTCAATACCGCTCTCTATCTGCAGATAGAGACTTCAAGAAATACAAAAGCAAATAAAAAAAAAAAGAAAAATTTTAAGACAGTTGCTGTTGTTCATGGTCTCGTGCTTCACAGTTTTAGAGTGAAAATCTCTGGTTGGATTTACTGCAAAAAGTATCCTGTGTGTTATCAGGGTGAAGCCTGAGATAACAGTTGGCAATCAGACCTGTTTTACTGCCTCTGAGTGAACCCCATAACCCATGCAGCGGATAAGAGCGCCGTCCTTAATGACACAGTGCCAAAGTCCTGGCTGTTGCTGTCTGGTCGCGTGTAGATGTTGTCATCCTGGGTTTGTGTGGCCCCGGCCTTATCAAACCCTCTTATCCCTCTTATTTGTTTTTGTTTGTTGCCCCACTTAACTCTGCTCTACATTGTCCCATTTTTTGCCTCATTTACCTGCTTTGCTCCTGTCAGACCTGTTGTGATCAAATCAGTCAAATTATTCCATTCAACTTCCTGAATTTTATCAGTCCACAAAACTCTCAGCTGATATTATTTCAGAGGAGAAAAATCCTCATGATGTTATAATCTGTAACTGACACACAAATAATTATTCAGGTTTGTTCTTGTGATCATATAACTCCTGGAATTAGGTTAATCTGTATCTGAATGGTGATGAAACACTCAGCTCCTGCAGCTGCTTTTGGCTAATTTAACCACAGACTTCTGACAAAAGATCCTAAAAGCTTTTACTTATTGCATATTCCACTTGAAATATTTGTGTCATGGCTTGCAATTAAATAAAATCTATGTCCTGGTTTACAAGTTTTCTCCAAATAATTGATGATGATGAATGATGAATGATGATGATGAATTTCACCTGTTCTTTGTTTGTTTTCCATCCCTAGTAATTTGAAGTCTGTTTCTCCTTCTTTGAGTCTTCCATCTGTGTATTGTCTGTATTTCTTTGGTCACACTGGCTTATTCTTAGTTCAATTTTTGTTCCCCTCACTCCTTGCATTTCCCTCAACCTAAAGCTTCAGTTTTGCTACTTTTTTTAATCAGCTTTTGTCACTAAAGTTTACTTTTTGTTTTCTCAATCTCTTGTCATGGTGGTTTGTGTTTTGGGTCCTTTTTTAAAATCCCAGTACCTGCCAAATAGGTTGTTTATTGCTCACTAATGCAGAATCAAAACCTGTAGTGAATCTTGCCTTCACCTCTCCAGATCTCCAGCATCTGAAAGCAGAGTCATGGTAAACAAGATGAGGAGAGCAGTAATTGGTTCATCTCTTCTCTTGAGGATTTCCTCAGTTTATCATGCAGTAAGTGCTCTCCAAACACCCACCTTCCCTTTCTCAACTACAGCCCACACATCCAACAAAAACACACAACACTTCAGTGTGCGTATTTGCACTGACGTCACTGTTTCCTGAAATTACAGATTAGTCCTGTGACAGATAAAGTGTATTCTCTTAATCACAAGTGTCTCTGTACATTTTCAGTATGTTGTTTTTCCTTCCTTTTTTTACGCTCAGCAGATGTTGACCAACGTCATCCCTCCAAATATGGTAAAGAGCTGACTATTTGAATCTCTGACATAAATACTGATACATTTTCTTTTTTCTTTTAGAAATTAAGAGACAGATATGGCAGCTGTAACTCTGAGGATGCCTGAGTAAGGCTGTGAACTGGATATGAATGGAGGTTGGACAGAGTCATGTGAGTGTTTAGTCAAATCATTTTTTTCTCCATTGCAGATCTTGTGTAGTTTTTACTGTAATATGTACATATAGTGTGACTTTGCCTGCATTTCAGTGTAATGCTTTGGTATTTTTTTGGTGTGTTTTTGTTATAGACTTTCAATTGACAACTTATTAACTAGTTTGTCAGTTCTGGCCCTGAGGACCAAACTAAAGGGTCACAGACCTTATGTTCATTCACACTATTAAGTTATTACCTCAGTTCAATATTAACTTCACCTACATAAAAGTCCCAAATCTTACCTGGAACGTTACAGTATTGGCAAATCTGCCAACACTGAAAAATATTACCAAATTTGTAAATATTTGCAGAACATGAACGTCCAAAGACAAAATGACAAACCCCTGAAAAAAGTCCCACGGGCTGTTGTGGTATTTCAGACAAGTTTTATTCAGAATGAGTCTGAGTGGAAATGCAAGAGTTTTTAATAAAAAAAACATCACCGATAAATTCTCAAAGCCCACCACAAAGCATCTTTATCCACTCAACGGCAGCCACTGTAAATAAGTATTTCTGCATCCCTGATGATAACTAAGACAGTTTTCTGACCCCATCAATATGCAGGTATGAAAAATGGAACCTAAGCCAGTCCAGGAGTTTGTGTGTGACACAGTGTAGTAATGCAGGAAGCATTTAATGCTAATCCCTGCAGACGCAGGTTTGTGGGGGCTTTTACCAGGCGCACATTATCTTCCATGTGAATCCTCATGGTGATGGTGTTGTGATGTGTGCTGGGAAAGTTGACCATCAAGTGGACAGTTTAGGGCTTCTCATCAGGTGCAGGAAGTTTCTCAAGAGTGGGCTCCATGCCCCAGATCTCACGAGCGTACTGGGCAATGGTGCGATCACTGGAGAACTTGCCGCATCCGGCAATGTTGTAGATCACCTTCTTGGTCCATTCCTTAGGGTTCTGATGTGGGAATGAAAATGATTTGAAAGTGATGGCCTTAAATATGTAATAAGACCTGTGATTTCATTTACTTTAACAAGTTACTTCGCTCCGAGTCTCCCTAAGGTAGAATTAACCGTAACTAATTAAAACTTCACTATAAAAGTGTAAAACAGCTTTTATGAACAGTTCCTCTTTGAAGAAACATACCTTGTAAAGAGCGTTGACTTTTTCCTGGCATTTAATGTAGTCTTCATAGTCAGCAAAGACCTTAAATCTGTGAAGAAAAGAATACTATTAACTCAACAGATGTGCTGCACAATGAGAACACACAAGATGTCCATGTGTCTACGTGTTAAAAATGACTAAATGTTTGTCTTTTTTTTTTTTTTTGTATCAGTGTGCAAGTTTCTACACGTTCTTATTTGTATTTGTGTATCTGTGCGCCTCAGGCTTCAAATGTTAGATGTGTCTTTACCTGTCATGATGCATCAGCATGTTGACAATTTCTTTAAACAGGTCAGGCTGCTTTGGGCTAAAGAAGCCTCCAGCAATCTGGTCAATAGCCTGTTTCAGCTCAGGCAGGCGGTTGTAGTACTCTTCAGCGTGGTATCTGAGCAGGATGGAGAATAAAAAAAACACACACACATTCAGAGAAACAGAAGCACATGCTTGTTGCTGGAGTAAACTGAAGGGGTGTTAGTCATTGCCTGAATGGAAGTACTAGCAGGTTCCCCGAGGCAACACTGTTTAAGGGTGGAAAACCTCAACTTGGAGGAGATGCTTGAATCTGGTGATTTACAAAACCCTCTGTGAGAGACTGCTGGAAAGACAGAACTCATGGAGCTCAGCGCATTGATAAGAATCTCTCCTGACAGATGGACTGTCTTGGAGGTATTTCACCGAATAGATCCGATGACAGGTAACACACTGTTTTTATATAAAGAGGCATTACATACTGGAGTGGCACAAATAAAAGACGAGGATGGCCCTTTTTTTCCTGCCTCCACTCCCTTGATAGACCCCTTTGGGATTATGTCAAGGTCAAATTATTTTTGAGTTTGTGCACAAATATTTGGGAACTCACAGCTGTGTATTACTTCACTTAAATGAAGCAGGACACATCGAGGCTCATTCATTACCCTTTCTTGTCAAGTTCATCGACGTCATCCACCCTCATGCCAAAGATGAAGAGGTTGCCCTCGCCAGCCTCCTCCGCCATCTCAACATTGGCTCCGTCCATGGTACCGATGGTTAAAGCACCGTTCAGCATGAACTTCATGTTGCCAGTGCCAGAGGCCTCTGTGCCAGCTGTGGAGATCTGCTCTGACAGATCAGCTGCGGGGATGGCTGAAAGACGACAAATGAAGAGAGTTGAGGACACTAATAAGCATTTAGTGTTTGTATGTTATGCTTTGTATTAAAAACTCCTGGCTGGGGACATCTGCAGAGGAAATAAACAGGTTGATGAGCATGAAAACAGAGAGAGAAAGAAAAAAAGTCTGGGTATAGGGCAGTGATTTGGTAATCACCTTTCTCTGCCAGCGTGACTCTGTAGTTCTCCAAAAAGATGACTTTGAGACGGTCTCCAACCACGGGATCATTGTTGACCACGTCACCGATAGCTGTGATCATACGGATGATCATCTTGGCAGTGTGGTATCCAGGAGCAGCCTGCATGAGAGGAACAGTTAGAGATGTGAGATGAGTTAAACCCGCATGAGTCCAATTAATCATTAAGCTTTCTGTACAATAGCAGTTGCTTATTTGCTCCATAGGAACCTACACCTATAGTAATGCATGTATGTGTTAGCACAGACACTCACCTGTTTGTGAGTTGTGTTGTAGTGTCTTTGTTTAGTAAAGGGATTCAATTTGGGGTTTTGGACTAATCATCTATGATGGGTTTGTTTTCTCTAACCTGACTTGTGCAGGATGTTTTATTAAAAGTAGCCTTAGTAAGCCATTCTTTTAATTCATGATTTGCAAGCTGCTGAACTACAAACCTTTCCTCCGATCATGACAGTCCTTGGAGTCCACTGCTTGTTAGGCTCCTTCTTAATGCCTGTGGTTTAAATAGAAGGACAGCACATGACTGAGGTCAGACTCTGAGACACACACAGGATGTTGCCCTGAAATCAACTCAGAAACAACAACATTTGAATGTGTCTACTTACGGTTGTAGTAGGTGATGATGTGCAGACAGTTCAGCAGCTGTCTCTTGTATTCGTGGATTCTCTTGACTTGAATGTCGAACATAGAGTTGGGGTTGATCCTCACCTTGTAGTGCTCCTCCAAGTGCACGGCAAACTTCAGCTTGTTTTCCTACAAAGCCAAAACATCAACTTCATCTCATTAAAGACCTAATTTCTTCTCATCTTGTTTGGTTATTTGTCCATAAATTTTGAATTTTATCAATAGAATTCTATAATAAATATACAAGCAGACACAAGAAACAGCAACAAATGCAGAAGTGGCAGAAAAACCCACTAATTTAGTTTTTATACACTAAAATACTGTTAAGCAAGGCTACAGCTGCAAAAAGGCCAGTTATTTCTTTATGGGTACTTATTTATCTGCAGTACGACTGTTACTTCCAAAATGGCATATTAACTGCAAAGCTGAGAGAAAAAAAGATATTAATTACCTGCTTCACTTTGGCAATATCACGAATGAAAGCGTCATCATTCACAAACTGGCGCAGACCCTGCAGCTGGTCGAGGTCACGGATGAAGTCCTCACCTATTCTCTATGGGCGAAAAAAAATTAGAAAAAGGTAAACTGAAGGCATTTTCAGTTTTGAGTGATATTTATGTGAAGTATGTCAAAGAGCTAACCTCAGCGATGATCTCTGCCAGGCCGGGGTTGCACATGACCAGCCAGCGGCGAGGAGTGATGCCATTAGTCTTGTTCTGAAACTTGTGCGGCTCCAATTCATAGAAGTCCTTGAAACTGCAGGCAGAGAGAAGCATCACATACATCACAACACAGAGACGATGCAGCAGCATGTAAAATGATAGAGCCTGGGGATTTATGAAGCAGATACCTCTGCATACGTTACACATAAAACTGGACTTTGCTTGTTGTAGCAATAAGTTTATTTTGGGGACGTACACGGTTGCTTTGAGGATGTCAGAGTGTATCTGGGCCACGCCGTTGACTGCATGGGAACCCACAATGCACAAATGGGCCATGTTGATCCTCTTCTGTCCGCCCTCCTCAATGAGGGACATACGGCGCATACGGTCATGATCACCAGGATACTTTGCTGCAATTCTCTGCAAAATTGGAAAAAAACAGAAGATGAATTACAACTGGTACTTATTTCTCTTCCTGGGATACTTATATGCTTCCATCTTCATGCATGTGAAAGTAGGTCAACACTTAATGTGAATAAGCAACAAGAGGACAGTTTACATCAGCGGACGATGATACTCAGTGTATTATCTTGCAGAAGTGGTTGAGGCACAGCTGTTAAAGCCTGCCTGCGACTTCTTTTTAGAAATATTTCTCCTTCCTTTTAGCAGAAACTTTGTCAATACAAAATTCTGTAAAATTTTAACACTTAGAAAAAATAAATTCCACTTGTTCTATGACTTTTACATTACAGCATGTAGGTGCTCGTGCTAATCTTTAAAGAAAGTTCTCTCATTGTAATGCTTTTTCAGTGGTCTCTTGCCACAGTGGCTATCTAAAAATATCCATATCAGAGAAAGCAGCCAAAATCGGGGTTTTATGTATCCTCCTTTATTGCATAGAATGTCCTGTTTAAAAAACTAAAAAAAAAAAATCCTAACATTATGAAATATTTTTCATGCATTCATGTATACATAACTTAAATTTTGCGGCTTTTAAAGATGGATCTTTTTATTTTACATACCGCAGGGCAGCTTTTAAGTTCACCTAAGTATCCACTAAGGCCCATTTTTATCAACAATAACACATTATTATTTATTTGTTTTTATATTATTTATTATTAATCAGAATATTCAAAGTAACTACAGCTTTCAAATAAGTGCAGTGTAGTAAAAAGTTTATTACTTCCCAATGAATTGTATTTGACCAATTTAGTAAAATATAAAGTAGTGTAATAAGAAAATGATTAAGTAAAGTACAAGTGCCTCAAAAATACTAAGGTATATTTCCAAGTATTATTTCCAGCTCAATCACACTTATTGTAGCAATGACCTTGTATTACAGGCACCTTGTGATTAACCAGTCCGATAAAAGTAAAGACCCACATTGTTACTATGTTGGTACATAACAACAGACAGTGTTGACAGGAGCCATAAATATACTCTGCATGCAGCACAATATGGAAATAATGACATGTTGCAGTGCATGGCACTAACCTCCAGGTGGCGACGGTTGATCTCATAGACAATTTCTAGGTGGCGAGGCAGCAGATGAGCAAACAGGTCGACCGGCCAGCGCTCCAGAGCTTCAGGAAGGACAGTGTGATTGGTGTAGGCACAGGTGCGCACACAGATGTCCCAGGCCTCAACACCAGCAAGAGAAAATATGTACAAGTGTACATTTTAATGTGCAGGACTTTATGAATATAATAACTGACTTTAGGACTATTGCAAATCATCACTTTATGCCGTATAAGTTCTCTTTGTGGCAATAAATAGTTTATTCACTAGTCTTATATAGTGATGTCCCATCAAATACATGAAGCATTAACATGAAGCAAAGTAAGGAAAGGGTTTAAAACACTAAAATAGGTTCCAAATTTTAACAATAAAACGTAAAAGCTATGAGAAACTCAGTCCCGCTGTCAAATCAGTGCTGCTCTTCCTCACCTTTGCCCATTCCAGCTTTTCTTCATCAACCAGAACCCTCATCAGCTCAGGGATAGCTAAGGCTGGGTGAGTGTCATTCAGCTGGATGGCAACCTGAATAAGCAGAACATAATGAAATGCTAATATAGAATTATAATAAGCGACAAAGTGCTATGTAGACTCTGTTCATTTCATCTGTTCTCAAAAGATACAATAAAAACCCACCTACAACCTGTTCAACGCACTGGCAGAGGCAATTTAACGAAGGCACACAGAGAACATCAGGGGGAAACCTTTTCATTTTTGACAGAAACTATTTTGTTGAGTTTTTGGCTTCACCTTGTCAGGCAGTTTGCTGAAGTCTGTGCGAGCAATCTCCCTGGAGCCAAACTTAGAGACCTTGAAACGACGGATGATGTCTTGCAGGGTGGCAGATACCACAAAGTATTCCTGCTTCAGACGGAGCTCCTTTCCTTCAAAGAACTGAGGATGAAGACACATATTTGTCTGTTTCTGTTCTGCTGGCAAACATGAATAGTTTTTTTATTCTTTAAACATGGCCTTTTGCACGTTACTGACTGGTATTCACGTAAAGGACAAATGAATACTTTTCATTTTGAGAAAATAATTACCCAGCCTCATGTAAAAAGAATCTGTAGTGTAATTATCATGCAAGATCTGACAATTTTAGTGTAACATCAAAAACTATCTATAGTGTACAGCTGTATGCTAATGGAAGCGCATAACATTGGTGCATTCATTATGTATAAATGCAGCTTCCTTTAACAATTATTTGAGGTATCCATGGCAGCTGAATTTAATGTTTAAACCGAGAGGTTTCTTGAAATTTCAAAAGCTGTTGGATTGTATTATTGTGAATGTAATTTATGTTTTAATTCACATTAATTAAGCCACAAGAAATAGAAGTAAGCACTGATGTGTTAAGGCCAATATTTTTTTTTATCAATTGTCAATATTAAGGTGATGATATTGATTTTCCTTTAACATTTTGCTGATCTGTATCTGAATTCAACAGTTTAGTTATTACAGAAAACATTATGACAGACTAATTGAATAAAAAACATCAATAGTTTTCAAAATAAAGGAAAAACTAAGTTCTAAGTTATCAATTCATAATGTGATATTTTCAATGAAATAAATGATGCAAAACTGTGAAAAACAGAAGTGAACATTCAAATTTTTCATTTTAACTAATCAGTTAATCAACTGAATGTTTCAACACTAATATATTTTTAATAGAAATACCCAGCATGATGGAACAGAAGTGTAACACCGAGTGAACTGAACTGAATCCAAACATCTGGTCCACTTCTGTCTCTGCTCTCACTTGCACAGACATAAATTACCAGACCTGACATGAGTTATAGTTGGAGCTAGAAGGTTATCTCCCAAATCCTCCTTCGTGAGCTCTCAGGGAGTCGGTACATGGTGGTCAGTTCTTACATCAGCTATAAAAGACAGCTTCAGGGGAAGCTAAAAGAGCACACAGTGGCTCTAGTTGAAGACACTGGCTTCAAATTACAGAAATCTACAACCTTACTGAGTTAAGACGGGCCCTCCAGTTACTCAGGAGCAATAAAACTCTCAACATTTAGCTGCTCTAAACAGGTCAATGGCAAACCTATGAGAGCAAATCCAGTGATTTAAAAGCTAATATAGCCATATTTTCTTACATTGTCGTTGGGATACAGCACACGGGAGATGTTCTCAGCCAAGTTTCTGTCCAAAACAGCCTGAATGTAGCCACCAACATTGACTGCAAGGGAACAAAAAAAAACACTTCTTTTTACTCTTTCTTATTTGACAGCTGTATCAGGACTGAAAACACTTGATCATCCATTACAGACACGTACAGTCTTTAAGGTTAAACTCGCAGGGTGCCTTTGCAGACCAAAGCCTCATGGTGTTGACAACATTGTTCCTGTAGCCGGGGATAGGGGTGTCATATGGCAGAGCTAGAACTACCTGCCAGAGACATCACAGGAAGAAACAGATAGTTATATCATCTCCGAAAACACCTCGCTATTATTATTCAGACTCATTATGTTACATCATAGTTTCACCTGAGTGTCAACCCATTTGACACCGTCTGGGTGATGCTCAGTCCTGCCATAGAAGTGCACCGGACGCATGTACTCAGGTCGTGCCTTCTCCCAGGCGTTGCCATAGCGCAGCCAATCATCAGCCTCCTCAACCTGAATAATGACACACATTTGTGTGGAGGGGGGAAAAAAAAAATTCATTATGTGAGCTTCTTCTGAGCACAGCCAGACACAGAAAATGACGAGGAACGCTTTGTCCTGATAATAATAAAGGGAAACTAATCCAGCAGGAGATTTTTTAAGGTGAAACACTATTTACATGAGGACAGCAGTAAAGATGGAAGTAGATCATTTCTAACCTGCCAACCATTGACGATTTTCTGATTGAAGATGCCAAACTCATAGCGAATGCCATAACCATATGCAGCCAGACCCAGTGAAGCCATGGAGTCCAGGAAACAGGCTGAAGAGATGAGACAGCACATGAAAGAAGCTTTGACTACCTCTTGAATAAGATAATGCATTATTTAAGTCCATCAACAGGGATAAAAACTCTTTGAATATATCAGATATGAAGAGTGAAAGGATGCTCACCAGCGAGACGACCCAGACCACCATTTCCCAAACCAGCGTCTTCCTCCATATCCTCCAATTCCTCCATGTCCAGGCCCAACTACAGAGGACAATACAACATAGGGAAATAAATTCAGTTAAGTTTAATTAAATATAGTTGGAAAGATAAGAACTGAAGCATTTTTGTCTCACCTGATAGGTGGCCTCATCACAGGCGTTCTCCAGTGCCAGGTTCACCATGGTGTTTTGGAGGGTGCGCCCCATGTAGAACTCGAGGGAGATGTAGTACACACGCTGCAGTTCGGGGACAAGGCGAGAAATAATCAATATCAAGCTGAATGAACAGCCAGAAGCTGTCTCATGCTCTAATGCATGGGATATTTTAGTGTCATTGAATGATTAGGGTTAAGGAGAGGTCTCCACAGTAGCACCATGGATACAAATTTGGCATTGAAACCAAAAGCCAAATGTCACAATAACATCCAAGCCCGGACTGGCAAAGAAATCTTCAGGTTTCATGATTTAGCTTCATGGTTGGGAGAGCGCAGAAATGTGCCACCTGAGCCTGTGTTTAGCCTTTGCCATTTAGTTTTTTTTCCTCCACTTCTTCTTGTCTGACAAGGAGGGGTGGATACAGGCAGAGGAGGAAGGTAGAGGAGAGGAGAGAGGAGAAGAGAAGAGGAGAGGAGAGAGGGGACTGGGGGACAGATTGCTTTGGGTATTACATAACACCAACATTTTGGCCTGAGCAAAAATAGCTCCTGTAGAGGTCGCTATAAAGGTCAACCTGAGCCTGATACCTTTTTATTGTGGAGTTCAAGTCAGGAGTGATATAGACAAGTCAGAGACACCAGAATCAAAATGAGAACCTGTTTATAATAAAAAAAAATATAATAATAATAATCTTTATTTATACATTAACTTCCAAACAAGGTGCTTGTAAAAGTAAAGTTTAACATAACACAGATATAATGATGTTAAAATGTTAAAACAAAATACATTTTAATAAAGTTTAACCAACGTTAATACCTAGTGACAGTAATGTATTGACAGTATTATTATAGTATTAAAGTATTGAAAACTGGACTTTCCCCAAACTGTAAATACTAATACACCATTACATTACATTACATTACACTAAAAATTACTTTTAAAAGTGGTGGTAAAAATATTTAGCTGTATTGTATTTCTGTGTTAGCTGCAGTGTTAGCCAAATAAGCAAGCATACAAACAAGATGTCTTGTTGTTTGCTCCACAAATACAACACAGCAGACTGAAGATAGTTAAAAAAGGGAAGGGAAACATTTAAAAAATGATATAAAAAAACTATAACAGAAGATAATGATAGCTTTGAAATGTTAATATATGTGTTAAGTGAAATAAGCATTGTATTTATGAAGGAAGAAGTTAGATATAAAGCGAAAAAATTTTACACTGTATGCAACTAGTAATTAAATTGAATAGCAGTGGAGGTGGATTTTAATGTGCAATGCAAAGTTCAGTTATATGACATTTGAGATAAATCTGTAAAGTAATAATAGATATGACTGATGGAGCCATGTCACTTAGTGACTAACAGATTCTTAGTTCTGAGTATAAATTACTTTATGTTCCAAACAATATCTTGACTTATATCCCTTTTCCAACTCCTGATGTAGATTAATGTTATTTTTTCAATAATGCATTTTAGGAATGAGGAGATGAGTGTTGTTGTTGTGTCAGTGACTGACTGTGCATGACGTGATCTTTCATGCAGCACAAAACTCCAGACCAAGCTCGGATGTCCTCCCTCCTTCAGGTTCTTGTTTAGACCTTTAAGGGATTTACCTTTGACCTTTCAATTCTAGAGTACTAGAACAAAGTGATATACTTAGGAGGTCATGTGGTTTCTGAGTTAGAGGTTGCCTGTCGACATGATATTGATCCATTACAGACTGAAAATTGTAATGCAAGTAGTAAATATCTGCTGAGAGTGAGGGCTTTGGCACTTAAGTCACAGAAAAACCCTGTGGAGCAAGCCGAGTTATGCAGGAAATTTTTTTCTATGTCAAGAAAAGAAAAATGATCCCATTTACTCAGTGGAGTTATTAATAATCTTACAAAGAAACATTTTCCACACTAAAGTGAATGCAACTGGAGCTGAGTTTCACTCTGCCTCTATTGTAAGTGCACAAGGTTTGTGTGACATTTTAAAGGAATAATATGGCTTGGTTTGCAGCTTCTCTACTTTTTTTTATAATGATGCCAGATTTCTATTGTTCTCCTGAGTTTTTTTTTCCTGTATTTACATTTGCCAAGCTTTAGCTCCTCCGATGATATGACTCTGATTATGTGTGACTGCTCCTATATGAACTCAGACGCCCTCGGAGGCATGTGGTCATATGGCACAAGTAAAGGCTATGTGCTTTACGGTGCGACAGGATGGGAACAGAAGGTCATGGAGAGGTTTAATGTTTCAACACACTGTAAGGACGGCTGCATACCAGCAGTGCACTAAAAAGCCCCGGTGAAGTTTAAATGTCACGACTTGACATTACACTGACATGAGCCTGCTGGAAGTACAGTTGGAGAAAATGAAGCTCTGGCTCTGATGAAAATGACTCACGGCCGTTGTTTTTCAATGCGCAGAAGCAACAGATATGTTTCATAAAACAGTGTAAAATTCAGGGAGAGAAACACTGACCACTGTGTTCAGGTGTATTGGGTCAAATACAGTTGCAAGTACAGATTTTTTTTAAGAAAGGGTAGGTCACAGTACTGCTGTGTGTTGAACTTACTTTGGGATCTTTCTCATAGTAGTGCTGCTGGGTTCTGATCCACCTGCCAATCAAGTGGTCCCGCACAGTGTGGGCAAGAGCAAAGTAGTAATCCCTTTTGGTTGCCACATTCCTGTCCTTGACCAGGGTAAAGTGCAGATGCCTGTTGAAGTTCTGCTTTAGTTCTGAGACGTTCTCAACGCCGGCGAGGCCTCGCACGGAAATCTGTTTCCTCCTATCGTGGTCAGACAAGGGTTTCGACATGGTGGCACAAGTCTTAGCAGGTCAGGACTCTAAATCTGGAAGAAGGCCACCACCAAGAGACACAGCGAGACAGACACCCACCACACAGGCTCGGGGTCAGCACTTTAAAGGCCCACCGATGAATATTAAGCAGAGGGTGGAGCAGATCGCATAAATTACACAAAGAGGTGGGTTGAGGCTGGAGGTTTTCAATTATGAAACATAAATAAGAGAGGGGCCCATCTTGGATCAAGGATGGCAGTTACATTACATGCTTTACATGGTGGGATATTGTCAGTATTAATTATTAACTGGGAAAAAAAGATGGCTGAATTAGGTTTTTTTTTTTTTTTATTAGATGTACACTGGTCAAAACCAGTAACTGATTATTTTTAGTCAGTTTTATCAAAATAGAATCCTGTCCTGAAATGTCCTGAATCCTCCTCTTTGCATTAGTGTTGCAATGTTAACATACATTGATTTGTGTAATCCACCACTTTTCATTATTACTATAAGAATAATAAAAGGACATAATTCAAGACTGATATCTCTTTTTTCTTTTCTTTTCTTTTTTTACATTGTTTTAGCATGTGACTGCTTTGCTGCTCTGTGTGAAGAACTGCATGTTATTGTCGATGCATCACTGGCTGGTGATGATATCTGGAAGCTACTGTGGCTAACTTGTTTTTCACTGTTGGCAGGAGCGCCTTGGCCAGCAGATGGTGATGGTATATTACATTTAAAAAACTTATTTTGTTGCAACTTAAAAGCAAAGCTCAGCAAAATTTGCTAATTATCATATTGTGTGGTGGCAGAGTATGCACATTTTTCTGCAGTAGGGTTACAGGATATATTATTACATTACAGCAATCCACACGGTAACCTCAGCCAAACTGCTTCACCAATACTGTAAGTCATTATAGACCAGTTATCCAGTCTGTGTGGATCACATCTGCTCAACAGCCTGGAGCAATAACTGACACGAAATCAGCTGCAGCACAGCTACTAAGACCTGCTCTATTTTCAGTTATCACTCTAGCAAGCCAAACTATCGTGAAGACTTGCCCTTCTATAAATAGTAAGTCTGACCCAGTCCCAAAGGCCATGATATTTGAAAGGCATATCTTGTTAATGTCAGCAACAGCCGGTAGACAACACTAGTATATTACTATAAGTTGGACCAAGTATAAGGGGGAAGGCAGTGTTTGCTGAGCTGTTTTCAGTGGGATACATGTGCAAGCTGTATCATTATCTTGTTAAAAGGGGAGCTGCTCCCTTTGGATTGAAGTTAGTTAAAAGCTGGATAAAACAGTGCCAAGATGTAGCGGATTGCGCTGCACTTTGAAACACTGACAGGAAACATGTCGGGAGTGAAATCATCATGTCTCTCTGACAATTTGCCACTCCGTTCCACAACTGGGCAGGATATAAAAAGAAGAAGAAAAAAAAAAAAACGCTACTGTCAAACAACCCAACAGTTGGACAGCAGCTAAATAGACATCAAATTGCAGGTGGTAGTTGAAGTGGCTGGCAGCTCTTCATGCCTGTTTTCTGCATCTTTTGAAGAATTTTTAGAATATACACAGTATATAAATGCTTTCCACACTACTTCCCGTTATGTTCCTTTTAATGTTCAGGCCTGCCAAATGACCCCCAGAACAGAGGAACCATCACACAACATATGACAGAGATTGAAGCTGGCGTGCCCCCGATTTGTCCATTATGATGAGCAAATTATGTCCTTACATGTCTACTGGCTGTTCTGTCAAATGGTACATCAACCATTTCAAGACCACACTGAATGAACGCGCTGCCTGATGGAAACTGTGAAGGACAACAAACAATATTCTTGATGTGAAGGCAAATTTTCAACAACAAACGGAACTGTTACGACAGTCGAGCCACTGTGAGAGCATGTGCTGGCACAACGTGACCATCTCTGGATTTTTTTATTATTATTTTTTTTTTATCAACACTATCTTTCTCTTCAGCCAACACAGCTTTTTATGATCTCTCCATCATGTAATCAAAGAGACGCATGAAAGTTTAATTAATTTTAATTTTAATTTCCCTCCCTCGAGAATTTTATGTCAATTAACTCTGATGTTAATGAGTGGTCTGATTGGCCAACAGCAACCGCAGTGATTAAGGTGCCTGTGTTGTCTGGCGGGGATTAAAAAAAAAGGGTTTTAAAAGCAACTGATTGACTGGTGAAAAACTGGGATGTACGTGCGAGGAAATTTACATATTCGCTCTTTCTTTATTTTTTGACATGTAGGCTGTTTTTTTCCCTGACATTACCAAAAAAAAAAAAAAATGAAGAGACAAGCTGGGAAAAAATTAGGGGCTTGATATGCAGTGTGTGTGCAGGTGTAGCATGAAGTTAAACTGGCAAGTAAAGAGACCCTCAATGTTGATGAGTTAAGAGTTAAAAAATACAATACATAATTTCTGCCACTAGAGGTCTTTCTATCAAAACAACTAAAACAAAATTTTTGTTGTTTTGTCACATTTGTTGACGTTTCTGATTGGTTTTCTCGGTTTCTGATTGGTGTTCATATCTGGTATGGACAGGCAACAAAATGAGACTCATCACCTTTAATAAAATTACGTATTTCTCTGAGTTTGAACATTGTTTAAAAAAAACAACTCGGACAATCTAAGAACACAACTTAATGATAACATAACAAAGATATAGTCTTTTTTATGTAGTTGACATTTTATGATAAAAATGTTACATATTGTAACACGTTTCCAAATACTGAGGCACATATTTAAACAGACTAATATCACTGTTAGAATAATGTAGTGTGTCAATTATAATTAATTATATGTGTTATGAATACTTAAGAGTGTTCTAAAATAAAATGCTTTAATACTTAAGAATATTTTAAAATAAGCTTTAGGTACATTTTCCATCGATCAGGTTTGTTTTTGTATATTTTTGTGATTTTGTTTCTGCTCTGACATTGAACAGCAAAATCCGGTGAGAGTTTGGCTTCTTTCAGTTCCTACAAGTCTGAAGCTGACAGCACAGCAAAACCTTCCCTCATAGAGTCACAAGCTTTCACACAGAATAATGTTTAATGATTGCAGGTGAAATCAATGTCTCAAACCTACACATCCAAACATCGCGCTGCACTACATTTCTCTCATAAGAATTTGATTTATTTTTTGCATTGATGCATTTTTTTGTAGTCTTTTTTTCTTATTTTTTCATGCTTGGCTAGCGGGTGAATCTAGCTCTTTCCAGGTCAAAGAAAGTTGGGTTTTTTTTAACAACATTGGATCCAGGAGTCATGGATTCAGCCTGGGAAAGAAAAGCTTGAAAAAAACCAGAGATGAGACTTTTCAGAATCTTGAGAAAGAATAAGGGTTGAAATGGGTGAATTCATCCAAGGTTTCATTAGTTCATCATATTGATGTGAGATTCAGGAACCAACAGAGGAAGCACAGGGCTTGTGGTTTAGGGAAAACTCGCTAACCCACTTTGAATATAGGTCAGAGGGATATTCAAAGTGGGTGCCGTGTGCCAGTTAAAATGTCCTTTTTTCTGTTCTAATCATTTTTCTTTAACTTAAACAAAAACACACTGCTAGAGCACAAACATCAGGAAAGAACCCAAATAATTACATATCAAGCTGATCTGGCTGTAATTCTCCTTTACTCACTTCTTTGCCTCATTCACACGATGATTTTAGGACACACTGTTACACAGTGTGTTGGTAGGAAAGCTGTTTCTCCTCCTTTGCTTGAAGAGAATGAGCATATTTGTTTACATCTCACCAAAAGTTATGAACTTAAGGTATAACACCTACCACTTGGCACACAGTCATTTCTGCACGAGGCTGCAGCAGCCAATTGTTTCTAGGCCTCAGTGTTGTCTCATTAGAATGTATTGAATTTGATTAAATTACATTGTTAAAAAATATGTTCGTCTAAAACTGTGAAATCTGGACTTGCTCAATTAATTTTCATACACTGTGAAATCATTCATCTCCAGTTTCCCTGCAATGATTTCTAATAGTGACAGAAGAGATAAGAATTATTGTTTCTTTATTTGTGGGTGTAATATAATTTTATCTCTGGTGGTGAAAAAAAAGCATTTAATTGCAGCCACAATGAACATTTCTGTTGTGTCGAGTTAAAACGATGTTGTGTTTGCAGAATACCAATCGACTGATTTGCATGCATTTATTGCTGGCAATGAATCAGGGCACAGCTGGTTCATAGGGACATTGTTAAGTTGCAGCGTTGAACTCGGGTCAAATGCTTCATTTTGTCTGTCTGTGAACCTGTCAACATGAGGCCAACACAGGAGGAATACTGTCACCTGGTGGTACATCTGGTAATGTCACACTGCCAGCCATTAGGCTTGTCCTGCACTAAGCAGACAGCAGAGGAACCAACAGTACTAGCAACTGCATCATTAGCTAATTGAATGTGTTAATTAATTAACGCAGGAAGATGTAGGGAGTAATTAAATTGGTGCTCCAACGATTTTACACATGAAGTTCAGGAGTAGTGCTTAGCTCAGATAAACATATGTCTGATGTCTTCTGCTGCTCCAGAACAGCTGAAGTTTGCAAATATAGCTGCCATGATGTCTAATAAGAGGCTCTATTTAGTTGCATTATGGGAAGTGTAGGATCCAGGGTTTTGTTTTTGTTTTTTTTTTACCTTTGCTTAACCAGGGTTAAACATATGTCAGCCTTTGCTGTTTCAAATTTGACCATTTTTTTGTTTTAATCTTTCTCATGTGAGTCCCTCTTTAAGAAAGCTCATAGGGCCTATTAAATTACTCAGGGTCATCTTTAACACGAGGTTATCAATGTATATAGGTATCAGAATGTTTCATTAAGTAACATTGTTTTAGGCTTTTTTCTAGTTTGAAAACTAACCCAAAGAATACCATAGAATTGTCTTGCACTTGTTGTGATTAAACAGATTTTTGTCAATAGAGCAATGATAACATTTTTTCAAAATGTCAGGATTGTATGGTTTGCAGGACAGCATCAAAATCTAATCTGTAGCTGCTGCTCAAACCCCTGGAAGGATCCTTCACCTGCTAAATTTTAAGAATACATTTAAACCTGTCAGAGGATTGTTCCAATGTCTGGCAACCTTCAATTAAGGATTTTTAAGAATGTCCATTGTGTGTCTTCAGTGCTTTGAAAGCACCCACGACTCGACGCACATGATGCTCACTGTCCACGCCCTCAATTACGAAACAAAGAAAAGTAGTTTTAAAAAAAGTGCCGTCTAGTTGATAAATCTACAGAAATATTATATTTCAAAAGTCTAATCCTTGGTTTTCTAACATTAAGGTGCATTTGTGTATTTTTGTTTTGTCTCTGCCTCTTTTGAAAATGACTTGGAACAAGAGTAAAGTGACTGTATCACAGAGCATCCAGAGTTTGCTCTTCTTTTGTTTTTACATGATGATTATCACACATTGCAACTGTACTAGTTGGAAAACTAGATGCTATCAGCTAACAAGCCACCAAAGATTGTATGCAGGTAACCCATAGCTAGCATTAATGTTAGCTTACTTGCTAACTTCTTTGTAAAAATGTTATATCTGCCCTGGTAAATGGTATAACTACTAACGACAAAAATATGAACTCTCATAAACTAATTATTGACACTTAATTTCATTTATTTGCTTGAGAGAATACAGTTTAGCAGCAACGAAGATACAGGTATGATTGATTGACAGCTGCCTCCCTCGTCTGTTGCATCAGTTATGGCAGGACAGATTACAAATTTATCACCTTATTTCCCATTGAAAGAAGAAACACTGGCATTGAAACACTTGCATTGTATTTTATTGTATATAGTTGTATATGCATGTAAATAAGTGCTGGCAATGATAAAACTTACCCTTTAAAATAAAACAGGAATTAACAGTTTAGTTATCCTATCAGGTTTTCTCTCAGTGTCACTGTTTATGTTTGTTTTTAGTTTCCATTTTCTGTCAGTTTTTGGCATTGAGAAGAGGAGTTTGAGTGCAGGGGCAAGGAGAATATGATTTGCATATCTGCATACTAATAAGAAGTCGTCACTCCTCTTTCTCCGAGGTCGACTCTGAAGCCTCTGATATCAAAACACAGCTACCAAACAGCAAATATCTTAAGTCTGTTTCATTCTGCTGTTGTTTTTTTCTGAAGAGAACCAGGCTTGGCTATAAATTACAACTGGACATAAACATTTAAATGTAAGTATTTAAATTTTAAACATATTGAAGTATATGCTATAAGTTACATCACATTTTGTTGAACTGTTTCTTCGGTCTTTCATTTAAAAATCTCATAACAAACAGTTTCTTCTGCTTAACACGCCTTTTTCACAGCAGACATTTTGACTTGTCATAGAAGAACAACTACAGGTGTTAATAAGATTGCATAACTGCTACTATATAATAGCTCCCCTTTATTAAGGTGTCTCAGTAAGTCATGAGAGTGCGATAATGAGCCGGTATGCACAATACCAGGACCCTGAAACTGAAACAGCTAAATCAAATTCAACTATTATTAACTTTATTATTTATATCGACATGTCAAAATGTCTGCAGAAAAGGATTATTGATTTTTTTTCAAAATCTTTTCTATCTACTCTATCTTTTATCAACTGAAACATCACAGCATGTGCAGTATTTCCGGTTTAGTGAGAGGAGTCAGTGCTAATAGTGATGTGACCATAAAATAAAATTGAAATCATAGCTCAATAATTAGTTTGATCGGTGACTAGACCAAAAGAAAGTTACAATATAGCTCTAGCATAAATGATGCTGTACATTAGTGTTGCTTCAAATTCAATCTGCCTCACAAATTCAATATCCACATAAATAACTGATTACTCATCAATATTCAATTCACATTCTCCCATTTAATCAATATTACACACTGTTGCAAGACAAATTATGGAAACACAGACTTGCTATGAGATCCTGTTTACTTGCACTGCACTTCTGCTGACTGTATGTTATCTGGTTTGTTTTGAGTATTAACTGCTTAATTGTACTGAACAAACTGCTTGAGCTGCACATCCAAGCATATCACACGAAATGCACGAGCCACAGGAACGCTGCGAGTTGCCTGGACGAGTGTTCTCCAGATCAAAAGAACGGTTTGCCGTCAAATCCCAGAATGCACATTTAATAACATGCAGGCCTTACGCAAGTCCTGAGGGGTTTCTCATGATGCGGGTGTTTCTCAATATTTCGTTGCATTTGTGGATATGTATCTCTCTGCACAACCGATGAGCACCACTATTTCCTTGTGGAGGCCGCAAAGCTTCACTCTGCCTTAGACCACAACAAAAATCAATAATTGCCTTAGACAGGTCACCGAAATACACACACACACACACACAACTGTTTGGTAGGATGTTGTTTGGGCAGAAAAAACACTGATGTTCACAATAAAAGCTTGTAGTGGACAGAATATGACTGCGTCCCAAAGGGCAAAAAAGACAAGAGCAGGGTGACTAAACATAATTATGATTTAGTGCATTTAAGTAAAACACACATATTTCTGTTCTATTTGTGTTCTCATTTGTAGATGCTTTGTTGCACAATAATTCTGCTTCTCAGGTTTTATTTAAAAGCACAATGTATCAACTCCAGCAAAAAGCTTCTTGAGAAACAATAAGACTAACAGTCTCCTCAACTGGCCACATCAGGATATACTGGGGCACAACAGTGAGCTGTGAGGTGAACACAACAGCATGTTAACATGTTCATAATGGCAATACTTCCTTAACTTAGCATTTTAGCTTATTATCATTTGCAAAATAAATCAAATCAAATTCATATGCTAATGGGAATGTTGTTTTTCAAGTAATTGGTTAATAAAATTATTGCATAAATTTTCATTTTGACATCCAGAAAGGAGGAACCATGGGGATCACTAAAGTTATCACAACTAATCCTCTGGGAAACATGAGTGTGTGAAACAAATTTCATAGCAATTTGTCCAATAGATGTTTTTCTCAACATCAAAATTGCACTAGAAGTGGAGTCAGGCGTTCAACAAAGACTGTAAGATTCATCCTCAGAGCACCATGAATTTTTCCACCAAATGTCTTGAAAATCCACCAAATAGTGGTCTTAGTATTTTGTTACAAACCAAAAAAGTCAACCTACTGTTGGCACCAGAGAAAAGTCATAGGGCTTCATGCTGTTGCAACAATGAATGTCAGTCACTGGGATATTTCTGTCTGTACAAAAGTGGTGTAGCAGCCAACCAACGGACAAATCTCCTACTGACAAAGAGCAACGCTGTTATCATGGCAGAAATGAAGAGACAGATGGCCAGAAACAACTGAGAATCACTCTTAAATGAGGAGAAGTCTCTTAGAAACATCCTTCGCTATTTGCTTAGCAAAACAAAAAAGTTTAGCAGAAACAGTGAATGTATAATTTATACAAAGTCATGCGTACCTCTGAAATACAGCTTTTTGTTCAGAGTGTAAATCATATATTATTTGTTCCTGTAGCATGCTGAAAGCTTAACAGGGTTCATGAGCCTTACGATCGAAAGTGGAGCACGAAACATTTGAAACATAAACTAACAAATCAGTGTACAAAGTGTAACTCCATGACGTATTCTTTGTTCATCACACCATGTACTCTGCACTGCCGAACAGTAACACAGAGTCGATGGTCACGGCTGGTATTGAAAGGCAAAAGGCTCAGGAGAGAGGCTGAGGATAAGATAAGATAAGATGACAAAAGACAGGAAATTCATAACCACTCCACCTCCGTGCAAAGGAACAGCAGCAAACCATCCGAAGACTTTCAACCTCCAACACATGTATGGTCTTTATTCTTCAAAGGAGGGTCAGAGACAATCAGCCCTCTGATGAAGACAGTGTTTGGACTTTAGTGTATCAGCTCTGCTGTTTGACTGACACATGGATGTTCTGTGGTGCTTTGTGGACATGCTTTTACTTCAGCTGGCTTTGGGTTGGTTTGCTGAATTTCTTGATTTCTAGGTTTTTGTCATGTTATGGTAATATCTAGATTTTTATATATATTTATCCAGAAAATAACACATTTGTGTATATTACTAGATATGTGAAGTTTAATGTTGCATACCAAAATGGCCATATCTATTCAATAACATGTTTTGAAATTATTTCCACTTGCTATATATCTATATTTTTTTTATGTACTTATCAAATTAATGCACATAAAGCACTTTGTCATATTAGAATAAAACCATCACCATCAGGGTTAAACCATAAACACTGGCATAGTGTGGATTTTTATTAGTGAAGATTTTGAAATGTAACTGTAAAAGTATTCACCTCCATTTACTCACTCACGCTGAATTGTTTTGCAGCCAAAAACATTTCACAACATACATTATTCATACGTCATCCTCAGATTCAAGATTGCTTTGATTTTTATCTCCCCTGCAAGGAAGGCTTAGACCCATACCGCCTCACCTTAGCAGGTTTTAGAAGTTTGTATGTGTGAGTCAACCATCACTGATAAGTCAAATTTTCACAGCATATCCTCCAACACCAGCATCCCTTTATATATACATGGACTTTGTATGGGGCAGTGAGCATAAAATCAGCGTGTACAGAGGTGATATGTGATAGATTAGGACCAGAATACATCACTGGCTGCCTTTTATCGCACAGACTCTCTTGGGGTTGTTTTCTGTTCTCAGACCAGCGTTTCGACTTCCACTCCAAACTCAACATACACAAACAACTAAGTTATTAAACTGAAACAATCATCCAGAACACAGTCCTCATTCACCATGAGACAGCTTTTACGTTCTCCAGCACCAGACTTTATCCAACTTGCGCAGTAATCTTGTATTAAAATGTCTTGTTAAGTCATTTTACACATTATTTGAAGTCTTTAAATAGAGCTTTAGTGAATGAAATATACTACATGCAGTAAATAACCTTTACTCGCTCCATAAATAGCTCAGAGCGCAGACATATATTACAAGTAAAATATAAAACTTTTAAGGGAGGTTTCTGTAAAACACCCCATATCAGAGACAGACTGCTTTTACTGGTCCTAAAACTGGACCGTTTTGCCATTTTAGAATTCTTATTTTACGTTCCCACTCCATAAGAGACACTATTTTTTTTTTGTTTGTTTTGTTTTCAACCAAAAATACAAAACAGGAGTGATTAATGTTTTAACTACTACTGTTCTTAATCTTCTTAACTTTGAAAAGCAGAATTCACCGTTTAGTTACAGTTAATTTACCTCGTGAGATTCTGGCAGCAGCAGATATGTAATTTCATTGTTATGGTTTGGGAAAATGTTTCATCTACTTTAAAATTAAATTGGTGTGATCTTGTTGGGGGCTTGTTGGGGGCTTGCAGAGGTGCAGCGGTTAGCACTGACAGGAAGAAATGTTCTGGGTTCAAACCCGCCTTTTTTCATGTCAGGTTTGTGTGTTCTTCCTGTGCCTGTATGGGTTTCCACCAGGTGCTAATTGGTGGAAACCAATTAGGTTAGTTAAATCTTTGACTCTACATTGCTCATAGGTGTGAATGCAGTGTGAACGGTTGTGTGTCTTTATGTGTCAGACCTGCTCAGGTTGCACCCTGACGCTCACCCAGGGTCAGCTGGGATCACCCCCTGTGAAGTGATTATTGATGGATGATTGTGTCAAACAAACCTCTCACTTAAAATCAACATACAGGTTTTCCAGGAACTGTGTAAGTTTACTGAGATTTAACGAAAAATCTCAATCAAACAAACTGAATTTATTCATAAGTGCGCTGCAGAGACTGTCATGTGGGTTTGTTGTTTCACTTGACAAAAGAAAGATGGCAACCGGGTGTGTAGGTGGCTGGTGGTGACACACCTTGTGAAACAGGTTGTTTTCCTCTTGAATTAGTTTGCGTGAATTGCGTGGATTTGGATTGTTTTTTTTATTTTTTTTTTACCAGCACCCAAGCCAGCTGTTGAATCTCACCCACCCTGTGCCTTGTTAAAGGACACTCCAACCAAAGGCAGGGTGGGGATGAACCTGTCACCTCACATCCCGCCTGACGCCTTCAAATAAAATGCCTCTCGTATCTTGAGCAACTCTTTTCTATCTAACGCTTGAGATGGCAGATGGAAAAAAAAAATACCTACTTGACAACCGGGGGTTAGGGTTGTGCGGTTAAACGCCATTTAATCCTCCATGGCAACGCCGCTGTTAGTTTGATGGGGAGCAGGATTGGTCAACAGCGGCTGACCGCGCCCTCAACCCATATAAGCTACCTACCAAACTATTACCATCAAGTGTCGGGGGAATGACGGCTCTGCTGCTGCTGCTGCCGCCGCCGCTGCTGCTGCTGCTCTCGGTGCGGCGGAGGAGAGAAAGCGTTTTTGTCTGTACGGAGGAGCTCCGGGTTTCCCTGCCTGCCTGCCTCCATCGACACAGCAGCAACATCTAGAGATAAGAAGACTATCCTTTCTGAAGACAGAGGTCGCACACTCATCTGCCGCATTCATCTCTGCTCAATTTAGGGATTTTTTTTTCTCCTTTTTTTTTTCTTCCCCCCCTCTCTTTTGTGCTTGTGTTTGCCTGGCTGGAATAATCGTCCCCCCCCCACCTCCTCTCCCTCCCTCCTCATCCATTCGCCGTATCCATGTGTCGGATCGCTGGATGATGCACAGGTAAATGACACCGCACACCTCCTACACAGAAACGACCTCATGCACGGCTGTAATTAGCCTTTAAAGCATGTTGCAGTAGAAAGCGACAAGATGAGCCGTGTCGTGTGTGTGTGTATGTGTGTGTGTGTGTGTGTGTTTTTCAATGTCAGCGGTCCGGAATTGTTTGTATTCCGATTCAGGGATGTTGGGCTCCCGCTCACCAATTATTGACACTTCTCCTGGAGGTGCCTTTTCTAAGATTTTTTTTTCACTTCATTTAATGAGAGATAATTAGATTTCAAAGCAACCATCTTTGTTATCTGTGTAACAGTCAGTTGAGGTGGGTGGAGGAGAGGTACGGTTTCCAAATTCAACACGGTTGCGGATGAGGTCGCTTAATTGCGTGCCGGAATACATGTCCTGTGGTGGGGCTACAGCACATGCAGTGGTGGCTTTTTCCTCTTTGAATAATATGGAAAGGAGCAACATTACCTATTGTTTGACTTCGCCTGATGCCACATGCCGGAGTGGTTTGGTATAATTTTTTATATATACATTAAAAAAAAGTGAAGTTAAGGTGGTGTTTGAGTCATGCAGCATGCATGGGCCCTTGTCGCTGTAATGCTTGAGGTAGCCTATTTATTATTGAGAGGGATTTTATGTTCTGTGGCAAAGGATTGGCCAGTTTAAAGATAGGAAGGAAGGAGAGAGACAGACAGACAGACAGACAGAGAAAGAGAGAGAGAGAGAGAGAGAGAAACAGTAGTTGAGTCAAGCAGCTGCCACATCATCTGCAACAATAAGGAAGCTTCACGTCAGCTTTTTATATTATTATCCTGTTAAAATCTAAGAGTGAGGGGGAGGCGAGTGAGCTGGAGAGAAGAGGTTTCTTACCTGTGGGGTAAGATCATGTTTCTTAAAACCTCCACCAGTATTCGCGCCCCCATAGGAAGCTTCTGCCTCCATACAAGCAGATTATGTGGCAGCAGTTCAGCAGGGTCGACTGCTGAGGAGGTGGTTCTGGTTCAAATGAAAGCTTCCAAAAAACAAAATGAACTGAGAGAGAGAGAGAGAGAGAGAGAGAGATAGATGGCTTAGCATGGATGGATTTAATAATAGACTGTTGCTCTCATGGAAATATCATAAATATTGAGCTTTTATTCAAAGATGCGTTTGTTTTGATGTCAGTCAAACTGCGTTTAGTGCTCTCTTAAATCAGCAAGGATGCAAGAGGCTCACAATCTGATTTAATTACACTGTTTAATCAAAAACCAGAGTGGGTAGTGCCAGAGATTGGAGCTACACCCTTTGCAAATCTCACATACTTGCCCTCCCTGCACCTCCTGTCAACCTATTTGCTTTGCAAATTCTTCTCCAACAGTAACACAAAACATGTTGTTGCAGAGTTCTCTAGGAAGGGAAACTGAAATCTGTGCATCCAGGGGGGCAGGAAACAGCGCTACCACACCACTACTGCTCACCTGAATTGGTTGACCACCTCTGTTTGGCTAATGTTGCATGCTATCCTTCAGCACCTCACTCGTGGACAACAGGGCGAGTGTTGCATCTCAGATCAGATGCACCTTCTCTCATTACCACATGCTGTTTGGCTGTACTCTTAAATCCCTGCAGGTTGAGCGGACAGACTCATTTAAATGCTGCTGCTTTCTTTAGCAGGCCACTTGGTTTCCTAAATGAGAGCCACACTGACAACAAGGAAGTCATGTGTTGCAATGTTCAGGACGTGAACAGTGAACTCGTGCATTGCCGAGGATGACTTTCTGTGCATGTAACGTTGTTATGATGATATTTTTAGGCAGGGTGTGTCACAGTGTTCGCTTTTTGTTTTTTCTTATTTGGTATACTGCATTTCATGTCATGCTTGATTTATAGTTGGAGCTCAGTACAATTCGCATGTATATGTTATTTATCATCAGCTCAGCTTTTGACACAGGATATGCCATTGCCAAGATTTTACTCACCACTTAATATTTTTGTGCCTTTAGTGCCGTTTTTACCACACTCCTGTTGCTACAGTCTGACTCACAAGACATCTGTCTCCATCGCTGCTTCTGATGAGATTTAAGGATTTGGATAGTGTTAGCATTGAAAAAAAGAGAAAATGGTGTCACTACTGCTACAACAACATCTATAATTAACATAAAATTACTTAGAAAAATATTAAAAATAAAATTGCAAATATTAAAATAGCTCTTAACAGAGGTTTATCTGCATGTTGCTCAACATTCAGTTCCATAATTGAAATTCTTCAAGCCATCATCCCCTAAAGCTGCACTTATGTCACTTTTACATTGGTTGGCGAGTATGAAACGGAAATAATATTCAGAATTAAGACGTTTCGCACCAGCCAGTATGCAAAGAGAGATGGATGTTTGGATGACATAAAGGAGGAGACTGCTTGAAATAATGACAAGGCAGAGACATGATGATGTGCGTATGTGTGTGTGTGTGTGTGTGTGTGTGTGTGTGTGCATGTGTTAGTGTTTGTGTGACAGCTCAATAGCTTCAGTATGCGTACTTGGGAAGTGGAAGGTTACAGATATTGTGTGGCATTGCGAATCGTGTCGCTTCCTCTCTATCATACCCCATCAAGGTCACATCCACAGACTGAAAGTGGTGGCCCTGGCCTTTTCCACTCCTGGCTCTGGCAGAGGAATGGGGCCTGCGGACCACTGCTGCTTCTAATCAGGGCTGACGCGTGACTCAGTTGCATGCCAGCTGCACAGCCAAACAGGGATTATGTCCCTGGATGGTGAAGACAAAAAAAAAAAGGTCATTGTTGAGATCTCTGTCTCGCTACACCTTTGGCAAGTTTGGGATATTTAATTATTTGTGTGTTCATTCTAATGAAATACCTGGATAACTGAACTCCCGCCTACAAGGCAAATAGCCCGAGAGCCAGTCAGAGTCTTGACACCATCAGCGAACTGTTGGTTAAGTTACAATCTGGGTCATTGTGCCACTTGTTTATAAGAGTATCTTGGAGCTGGAAAGCATATTAAAATTCATGACATTTACATAAAAAATCTGTATGTACAATGGCAACTGATTTGGGAAGCTTGATTGATATTGTTATTTATCTGTGAAATAATAGGCAGTGAAAGTGCCAGTTATTGTCACCACAGGTGGTGCAGTTGGTGGAATGGAAGGGAAGGTGGTGTATAATTTTCTGCAAGTAGAATGCCTCTCAGGTTTCAAGCAAAGGTACATTTGAACCTGTCAGACTGACAGAAATGTTTTTGAAAAGCTCAGCTGTGATTAATTAAATATGTGCATGACAAAAATGTACCACATCAAATTTTAGCTCGCCACAATGCCGCAATTACGAAGGACAAATGAAGTTACGAAGCTTATTGTGTGCTCCTTTCAACATCTTCATTTTAGCAGTGCTCAACTCGACATATCCTCTATATTACTTTAGTGGGGCAGGACAGTTCAGGGAGTAGAATGAGGAAAACTCAAACCTGTGATATTATTAGTTATGAAGTCATGATCTGGCTCACATATGATTATACACAGAGCAGCATATCTAGGCTCTTTCTGTCAGGAATATTGGTCCTTTTTCTGCTGCTTATCTGACAGTGCTATTCTAGATAAAAGCTCGTTTGGGGACAGCAGAAACAAGTATTTTCTCCCACCATGTAGTGCAGACACTGCTTATATAACTGATGGCCTCCTATGGTGTCCAATTAGCCTCTGGTCCTGATTAAGAGGCAATTGTAGCCCATTAATAACAAAGAAAAATTAAGTAATGAAAGTGTTCATAATCACGCAGTTTAACATTGTACAGTACTGTTGTAATCCGACCAAAATAGCACACAGAATAATGGGTTCTTAGAGTGCAGATAAAAGACCCTCAAGGTAATATTTATAATAAGCATTCACTGTTAAACTCCCGATTCGTGACCCAGGCAGTAAAAAATGCAGGGTTGTCTCTCTGTTCCATTCAGGTGTCGTTCGAGGTGTTGCATTACATTGCAAATGTAAGTATTTCAGCTCATCCATTGTTGTTACTGCGTGACAGCATGAGAAAGGGAAGCTGAAACTCTGCTGTTAACCAAAATGTGCCCAGGCAGCATAATCAGTGCCCTTAGAGACATAAAACACAATATCACCCTGTCAGGATATACATTATGCAGCAACGGTGCTCAGAAGACCCAAATCTACTACACAGGGCTGATAGGGAAAATCTAGAGGTGGTAAAGAATAACAACTACTGTGTATGCTCTAGTTACTGTATCATTCTGAATCTGTATTTTAACCTTAGCACAAGTAGAACAGGGAGACATGATATAGGGCTAGATATTGTCTGGGATTTTTGTAGTCTACAGTGTCATTATGAGGCACTTTATGTCTGTTTTTCTCATCCCAAAGGCCAAATTACACTTAAGTGACCCAAATTAGAGAGTTTAATTGACTGTTAAAGATCCAGTCATTCCTAGACCATCATCACATTACCGAATAATGATATACTGTACAACAACATTAAGAGATTTGATAAAGAACACTGTGATATTTGGTTTTGTCAGGTTTCATAATAATATGAAATATTAATAATGTTTTGCTATCCCTAAAATGTAAATAAAGCTTTCAGATGGTAAGTCAACAAAGAGAAAAAAGCCCAACAACAAACTGCAGCTTACAGCCCTGCACTGTTTTTAATGATAGCACTGCAGTTAGCTGCTCAGTACATACGTCAGTAGTTTCACTTAATGTTAAAAAAAGATGATTTATTGTTTTAATGTGGCTAAAACTGGGCCCTTAAAATACATTTAAACATGTTAGTAGGACTGAAATCATACATAGTTCATTTTTTCTGAGTTATAATAATTTACTCGGATATTGCAGCTGTAGGTCTACTTCTGTTTTCTGGTGTAATGTGCATGTTCTGCTGCGATCTTTAACCCAGAGGACGGAGTCGTAGCTGTTGCTAGGGCGAAAACTACTCTTTTGTCAAAGTATGCACTTTCAGTTGTGTAAGCTGAAGAAGTCGAATACATGGATGGACAGAAAACTAGGTGATGGGTGACTATTCAAAAAAGTTTGTGAAAATACGGACATAGTGGGATTTAAGCTTTTCAATCAGCTCTAGAGGTCCATCTATTGAACTGGAGTCAGGTGTACTTCTGTCAATAAGTATTTTTTTCATTGGTTCTTGTCTGGTGGGACAATAATATAGTCAATTAAATCTATAAATACTGCTTGTTCAGCTATAACTAAAGCTTGATTTTAACCGTGCTTGAAAACCCCTTGGGTATCAGCTTTAGAGAAACATGTGCATAAGTCAATTTTCTCTGCAAAAAACAGCGGTGACATGAGCAAGGTCAAACATTCACCTTGGCTGACTGTCATCCTGATAATACCCTTTATCTACATCAGCTCAGCCTTTGCTACCTTCAAATTAAAAAATAATAAATAAAATCCTGACTTGTTTGGCCAGTTGACAGGTTTGATTGAACTTGCATCAGATCTGTTGCCAGAGACTTCTGACAGGGCTGCTGAGGTCTTACACTATCTCGGTTGCAGATCGCTCAATGAATCTTTCCCTTTCATTCCAGACATTACTCTCACCGGCACAGGCATTCATCTTTTTCAAGGTAATATCCACGGGACTCTCGCATGGGAGGCATGTGAGAGTTCACGATGAAAGGTAGCTGGTGTGTTGGTGTGGGGGGGAAATAAAAGCAGAAAACCTGGTCATCCAGTCTTTATTGCATTACACTGAAACAATTGAGGTTAAAGGAGCACAGCCCTTCGTGCTTTCTCTTCTCCTTCCTTATCATGTCACATTAAGGTGGATGGCAGATTTACGTGGATGCAATTGATCAGTGACTGGCGTATCAGGCTGGGGCATGAATCAAGAGATTTTTAGCAGCTGCCTGGCCGTCCATCCATCACGCTGATCTCTGCTGTGCTTGAACTGGGCCTGTCACACTTTGATGGCCAACTTACTGCAGCATTGGGGGGGGATGGTGTGGTAAACACTAGGACAGTCATTTATTTCAATTCACTGTGTGTCTGCAGGAGTCTCTCATGAGGAACAGATTCATGCTAATTCGTTACAGTATGCATCGGAAATCTCATCTAATACCGCGCTGCAAAATCAATCTTATCCTTGCCTGAGGCTGCGCCATCTATAAAGGCGTTTGTCTCGTGTGTCCTACCTGTGTGAGGAGGCTCCACGCCGTATCAATGTCAGCATTCATTGGGTCTTAGTGGAGCTCTCTGATCCTGGCCAAGAAGCTGTTACCCAAGATTAACCCAGACTGTTCTGTTGCATAGCTGTTGAAGAGGAGACGTGTTTGTGCGTTCGTGTGTGTATGTGAGTGTGTACGAGTGTGTTTGAAGGAGAGAATCAGAGAGTAGGATGCTGCTTGCTCCCACTCTGCGCTTTGTCTGGTGGCATCGTCCTCAGGATGAGATGTGACAGCACTGGATGATCTAATAATGGATGTCATAGCATAGCTGCTTATTAACTGAGATTTCAAGGGCAAACATTTCCATCATTAGTAGTATACTGTAGTATAGTGGGCGAGCTCTATGTGAGCAAGCCCGGTGCTGAATGATGGCTCCTGGTAATGTCATTTAAGCACAGGAGGGGCTGGTTGTCTCATCAGATTTTTTGTGCATATATTTTAATAAGTGTCTTTATGAGGAGCTAATTTATAGAGCATTGATTCCTGGTGTTCTGGTCGAGGAAGGCAACTGAAGTCTTCTTTTAGAGTTCAGGGGAAGCAACTGTCATCTATAGTGAAAATCACTTGAACTGCTTTCATGATGGTTATGTTAAAGAGTATTTGCATTTTTAGAGTCCTGAAGAGTCTGAAGGATGTGCATATTTATGAAGTTTCACAGCTACAGAAGAGCCTCAGTGATCTTTGATATCTGTACTGTAAATATTAACTCACTGACGGTGTGTTTTCCTTTTATTGCTTTTGGATCAGTGTATGTTTTGACAGTTTTCACCGTAAAGTTTGCGTGTTTGTGTGTGTTTGCTTGTGCATTTGTGTTTGTGTTTGTGTGTAGTTCATCTTTTAGAAGCTTCAGGGATCTCCCGATGAGACGTTATTCCACAAATAACTGTGAACAAAAGCACACTGGTGTTAAACGACTTTATAATTGCTGTCAATATTTAGAGCAGGGTTAGGGTTATTATTTTTTTGGAATTAAATGATAAACACTACATATACACTGAGTGGTTGAGCACATTTGTAATAATACAGAAGATCATATCTATTACAAAAGATATAATTTATTATAATCTCTGTGACAGAAATGAACAGTGTTGCCCTTTTGTCAGCTATGCTGGTGTCATGGTCATGGCTTTAAACACTTTATAGTCTGTTAGTCCAACACAGACAAAGATTTCTGATAGAGCTGCAACAGATAGTTATTAAATCAATTAGTGGTGTGGCAGAAAATTATTTGGTTACTATTTTTAACATCTGAAATGAAAAAAAAGCAAAAAAAGAAGCAGTTTTTCAAGCAAAATGTGTCAAAATTTTTCATTAGATTTTTGGAAATATCTCAGGTCAGAAGAACGTTTGATTGTGTGTTCGTAACAGAAAAATGAGCAAGTATTTAAGAAAATAATTAATTAAATAATATTATTATTATTATTATTATTATTTATAAATTATTAATTGTTAGCAGCAGCCCTAATTTCAGTAATTTCGGTTTTGGTAACAACATGGTTGAATGTTGCGAATTTATGTTTTCACTGTGTAAATAGTAAAATAAGAAATGAAACTCCTTTGTTTACCATAAAGTTTTATTCCTCAGCTTGTATGAGCATTACAGCCTCACATTGAGTTGCTATAAGCTCTCTGTGTTTACTGTAAAGCATGAAAATGCATACCTGCAGGTGATCAGCAAACCTTTTTTTTTGTGACCCTGGTACTTGAGGCCACACCCACTGATTGAGCCCCTTGCTTTGTTTTTAATGCAGGGCTGATTTTATTTTGAATGCTTGCTCAGACAGGAAGCATTTTGCCATTAGCACACACTGAGATGTTACACTGTATCATCAGAATATCAAATGCATTTATGAGGCTAAAAGATTTTTCCACTCATTCCTACTTCGGCTCACCTGTGTGAGATTGACAGCGTCTGGCTAAATGGCGCTCCACGCCATCCTCTGTTCATCTACACACATCACTCATGTCATTATGTGCTAGAGTAGAGTGGGTGGCAGGCGAACAGTCTCAGTCTTTTTCAAAAAATATAGCTAAGACAAATAGTTCTGTTTAGTGATGATCATGTTCTGCATGTAATCCCCTTTCTCCCAAACACTGAAGTATGAGTGACAAGATTTAATGTCGACAGCAGACATCGCAGGGCTAAGCTCTGTTTAATGATGTTTGGGGGCCTTTGTGCCTCAGCTGAGCCCCTGATGGCCACAAACCGACCTCCACCTCTGCATGTGATAAAGGTGGTGCTCTGATCCTTCTGAACTGGACAGAAACGGTTATTATGACAGGTTCCCTTTGCAGCGTGCAGACGTATAAGCGTTTGCTGCCTGCTGTCTTGTCGTTTAAATCACTTTTTTCTTTTTTTTTTCGCTGTGGGAACGCAACCAAATTTCATCTCTGAGGAAAGCATTTCAAATGGTATTACAGTTATAGCTATGTAGCAAGCAGATGTGCATGCATTTTATCCTTTACTACGCCTACAGTACATTTACACTCATTTAATGAGGGTACTGTGCGCAGTACCATGTTTATGCTTGTAGCTAGTGTTATGTAGTTAGTTACCTAATTACCTGGCCTGCTGGTTTGTGAAAATGTCAGCTGTTACAGTGCCCTGTGCCACTGAGAAAATGATAGCTCCTTTTCTCTTTTCATGCTTTTACTGTTTGACTTGCACCCTGTTTAAGCAACTTAATACTTATCTATTAAATTGCTAGTAATCTAAAAATGTATTGTTTTTAACTCACTGCTTCTACTACTACTTATATTACTAATACTACTATTTATACTCCTAATTATTATTATGATTATTATTTTTATTATTACTGCTGTTTTGACTGAGCATAATTCAAGCCACCACACTTTATCTAATGATGTTTCCTTATTCATTTCAGTTAAACTCACAGGTGCATTACCAAACATTTTACTAAATTGGTTGACATGAGTTTAATTGTCGAATATCTACCAATTAAAATCCATATTTTCAGATGATTTTTTACATCTCATCAATAAAAAACAATTTTTTGCAGCACACAGCTGGTAGAGAGTGCAGGTGGAGACAAATCATTTTCTGCACTATAGATGCTGGAATGGTTATATGCCTCTCTGTAAATTACACAACGTATAAATCATCAGGATAACAGCTGATGCAGAGATATAAGTTAACGGTCAAGAAGAGGATCAAGTGGATGCTGAAGATGAGGATAATGACGGCTGTGCTGATGATGAAGACTGTATGCCTGATGGCAGGGTCGATGATGGTGCTGATGCAGATGTTGATGAGGGCGGTGATTATATCTCTTAAGCTCCCAGCTGAAGTAAATGGCATTCCACAAATGTACAAACATCTGTGATAATAATGTACAGAGAAAATAAAAAAGGCAAACGTTTACAGCTTAGTATGAACTTTCTTTGCTTGTGCTAATATCATACTTTCATACCAATATATGTCATATGACATATATGTCGGTATATTTTTTTAGAAATATAAACTTGTTTTTTCCTACAAAACCCGTTTTATTCACCAAAGCAGATCAAAGTACCTTTGCAATTGTGGAAAATATGCATGTTCTCTGTCTTGCTTAGACTTAAATGAGAAGATTGATACCACTGTAATAACTGTGAAGTTAATACGATGCCACTGCCAACAGCAAGCTAACATAGCTTAGCACTAAGAGTGGGAGTAGGACTAAAAAGCTAGCATAGCTCTCTCCAGAGCTAATAACCTACCAGCACCAGTGACTGACTGACCAGCTTTATTTAATTTGCACAAAACCCAACATGTAAAAACGAAATATAACCATTTTACAGGGGATTACAAGCCAGACTGTTTCTTCTGAGGACAAGTTGCCTAGCAACCAGTTAAGATTTCAGGAAGTTACTTGTCCCACCCAGGAAATATTCTGTTCGCCCGTTTCCAGTCTTTGTGAAATCCTAAGTTATCTGACTGCTGACTGTAGCTTCATCTTTATCATGCAGACTTAAAAGTGGCATCAATCTTCTGATCAAACACTGTTTTTAAAAGAAAATAAGCATGTTTCCCAAAATGTTTGACATATTTTCTCAATGTAAGCAGCTAAAAGAGCTTTCCTCCAATAAACTACCCTTTAAATTCAGCAATAGATCAACAGACGGAGAAGCATCAGATCAAGCTGCTTTGAAAAAGCCAGTCAGGTTTTTGGCATTTGATACTACAAACACACTGTGCTCAGCATTTAAAAATATGAGCGTTTGATATCAAGCCTTAAATCAACCATTAATGTAGTTATCAAAATCTGTAAAAATACTGAGCCACATTGTCCCACCAGGGAAGCATGAAATCTTTCCACTTTTTATTCAGCGATGACAATGACCAGCTGCAAAAATGCATACTTAAATATTGACACCACTCGAGCGTGACGCAGAAAATGAACTCAGTCACCTCTTTCACCTCAACCTCTAAAGAAAACACTTTCTCACAAAAATAAAAGATCAACGTCATCTATAAGTAATTAAAGCTTCAAGTTTCACACCAGCCACTATAGATGAGTGCATGGCCATCATAAAAGTTATTTACAATGTAGTGGCCTCCAAAAAAAGACTGCAGACTGAGGAAACGGTAGAAGGAATAAAATGTAAGATTCATAAAGCCTAGGCAAGAAGAGGCTGTGGTGTGCCACATGACATACATTTGAAGTCGGGACACTGTCACGCACCATGGAAAATGTGGATCTCAATACCAGCAATGAGAGCCTGGAACTGCAGGGCGGATGCCCATAGGAATTCTGAAACAACATCAGTGTGCTCCAATTACAACTCATACGAAATAATCATGCTTTCCAACATGTCAGGTGCAAAGGGGGGTGTTGTTCACTAAGTAAATCAACAGAGGCTACGTGACAAAAATCAAGGTTACACATGAAGAGGAAGAGCATCGCTGTTGTGTTTCGTGCATTCACTGCTGGGACGAAAAACTTTATCTGATAATTGGATGACACTAAATTAAAAGCTGGAACTGTGTAATAAATAGGAAATGAGCTCCGCTTGAGCAAGTGACAGTCAAATAAATGTTAAAATAAATTAATCTTATTAGCTTTTTTTTTTGTTTGTGGTTAAACAAGAAGATTAATACCACTGTCTGTGTGAAACATGAAGCTACAGCTTTGAGATGGTTAGTTTAACTTAACATACAGACAGCGAATCCTTGTTCTGTCCAAAGATTAAAACAAGGGTGGAGACAAGTCTCTAGCACACATTTGAGATCAAAAAGATCTTTACTCAGAAAAAAGGTTTGAAATACAAAAGACAGCCAGTAAGGCAAATAAACAAGACAAGAAATAGGCTTGAGGCATGGTGAAAAAAAATGTACAGGGATCTAGAAAACCAAGAACACTAAACACCAGAAAAATCACACAAGCACTTAATGCAAAGGATGAAGATGAACTGTTACAGGGAACTGGCGCACACAAACAAAAACACAGGGGAAGCAGGGACAGCTGAAATTAGGAGGGGACAGACAATCATAGAAAAGGGAACACATGAGGGCAGAAAGTGGGGATCTCAAACAAGAGGAGATGTGAGACAACACAAAATAAATCAGGGAGTGAAGAAAAAAAAATGTTACAAAGATAATATAACCTAAGATGCTGGGCGAGATGACATATGGAAGTGGTGGCAAAAGATGAAGAGATCGTGTAACTGCTTCCTCAACCACAAACAAGAAACATAATCCAAAAAATATGACATGTCACATTATCACTCAGGCTAGTGCAAAGTAACCCCTTAGCAGCTCTATGCAATACTTAAAGCCCTCCTGCCATGAGCCTTTCTAACACGTGGTTCACCTTGTAAACAGGTTGAACACTGTGAAACAGCTGCAGTTTTGTTCTGCTAAAAAGAACAACCTGATCCTGTTTGGAAAAGGTTGATGAGTCTCCGTTTAACTGTGACTCAAACCCTCATCTCCTGGCTGAAAGTCCAGTCCAGTTTGCGACCCACCATTCTCCCCTGGCCTCTCTCCATTCACAGGACTTTTTTCTATATGTCCATTTTTTTGGTGCAGCTGTTGCTCTAAGCATCCAATATTCTTGTGAATAGGTCCACATTGTAGTTATCTGAAAGGTGTGTGAATTGCTAACAGCAGCTGAAGGAGTTTCACCTGCTTTTAATGCACTCATGACTTCATGGAAGCCTGATTGCATGTGACGAGTTGGGAATGAAAACAGATGGTCATGTGATGGATGGTGGTATCCATCAATGCCACAAATTATTGTCATTTCAAATTATGTTTAGTTGCACTTTGTCAAGCTCTTCTTTTTTTTTTGTCAACCATGAATCATTTTTTTATTGTAACTTCAGAAGCAACTTTCTAAAATGGATTTAGCAGTTCTTCAAACCGGCAATTATTATACAAACACATGCAGACAGCTCTTTGACAGTTAAAAGATGTGGACTTCTCTGCAGAACTACTCACCTGTTGATGTAAGGGAAAAGAAATGGGTCAACAAACAACAGCCTTGTCAAATTACTGCTCGGAGCGAATCACAAATAACCTGGGCTGACTGGTGGAAACAAGTATTGCATATTACCTTAAACCGACCTTTGAAAGGAAATAGACCTGCTATTCACTATCAAATCAAAGTTGGTTGAAGTCAGACACAGTAAAGTTTGAACACAGTTGAAATTCATGAGATATTTTTCTCTGTTTTTAACTGTTTTAACCTGCAATAACAAAACATAACATGAAATAAATAAGAATGGATGTGATTTAAAATATTTAGAATTGATAGTAGTCTTACTGTTAGCCGTGAATTACAATGTCAGTCTGTTGGCTGTTTGATCTGGACTGACAATTATTGGCAGACCGCGCATCACATTGAATCAAATTGAATCAGATTAAATTGTGATATTCCCAAAAGATTCACAGCTTTAATTCTGACATTAGCATTTATGTCCCACTGCCACTAGTTACCACTATGTACAGCCTTAGAGAGCCATAAGCATGGTTGTAGGTACTTTATGCTCCATGTAAAAGGACCAGTTTACCCTGAAATAAGAACTCTGGGGTTAAATTAACAGGATTTCAGCACTGATTTTTTGCTCTCAACCAGTCGCTAATGGTATATCACTTGACATATGCTGCATTTTTTTCCCCCCTTTTATTAATGTTTTCATTTTCTGTTCATGATGTTTTGGACATTACAGACATAATTATTTAAATTAGGGACATTTTGTATTGTGCATTTATTCTTTTAATCAGTGAGCAATTCATAAAAACTCTGGCTACATGAAAAGTACATTTTTGATTCATAGCAGCCGTCCATTTCTGTCTGTAGAGTAACAAATGAAATGTTCACCTATTGTTCACTTTCTCTCACCACCCTCCTGCGTTCCTCCTCTTGCAAGTTACCTCCAGCTTGGAGTCACTGATGGATGTGAAAAAAGTAGGAGTAGTAAATCTGCTTTAGCATGTGTCCTCTGCAGATGCATTAGCGTTTAACAATACATTTTCGAGTTAAACGAATAATACGGTCTAAATTATAATATCTAATTATCTTGTAAATATGGTGGATGGATTGTGGGGCGGCAGCAGTTCTTCGCCTACACACTGTGATGCATGTTGCACTTTGTAAACAGGATGTAATCAAAATGCAAACATTATATAAAGTGAGAACATATAGAAAAAAAAACGCAGGTGTGACCTGAAAGGCTGTAGTTGATTTATTATCCGAACCACTTTTCTTGATCCAGATCAGATTTTAAAACCCAGATGTAGCTGCTTTATTCTAAGGCTGTGAACAGTTGAATTTTAGCTTTCAGTGTGGTAATGAGGAGATTTATGACTTTCCCTTTCTCCAGAATCACTTTCTGTGCCAACCTTTTCGATTTTTTTGTATCACACAAGGAAAATAGTTACAGACCATGCAATGAATGTTGTGTCCTCCAAAATTCAGTTGAATTGCCACTTGGTTTTGGACCTGTTTGGAGAAATCTTTGAAATGAGACAGCCTGGTTGATCTATGATAACAGCAACTCACCAAACTCTCAGCTTGAGACTTAAAAAAAGATTTTTTTTTTATTATTCCTAGGACCCAAACTTGTAAAAATGATCATAATTTGCCATAATATCTCCATTTATTAACTTCTGCTAAAGAGTACAAAAAAATATGAATTTAAATGTAAATGAGGTTTTTATTTTGTAACAAAAATACACCATGGCATTCATCCGCAATGCTGAACAAAATGAGGAGATATAGTAGAAGCAGTAAGGCAACACACTGTCAGCTGGTGAAGAGTGAAGTCAAGCACATGAAGTACATCACAGCAGTAATCGGATTTACTGGGTGTAATGTTAAGTTGCTAACTAACTCATAAATTATGTAAATATAACTTTGTGTACATACAAAATAACATTTGGACCGAACAGATTAGCTTGGGGGAAAATGATGCTCTTTTTCTGATGATACATATAACACACATACCATATCATTCTTATGCTTTGCCAATTGGTGATGGAAACCCTGTAAATTAACATATTTTGGTTTGAAATGGGTATTTCATTGGATGGGACAGCATGTAGTAACATAGTGGTTTGTTAGTTGTTCATCACATAATATATCTTGAAAATACCCACCATAATATGTATATATAGATAGTGTACAAATTAATATGCGATAACAGTTTAGTCATGTTGACCAGCTAATGTAGTTAACAACTTCAGCTGCAATTTAGGTTATGAGGTGAAACTATATAAAATCATACACAGTGTTCACCCACATAGCCCTCATACAGAGATTTTAAGATTTTTAAGAAAAACGCAATAGAAGAGAGAGAAACTGAGGAGCTGAATGTCTCACAATTGAAGTCTCAAGACAGAATTAAGTAAAGAAAACTCCTCTTCCAGGCTGGTTAGGATTCACTTAGAAGTCGCTGGCATGGAGAACACAGGCTGAATTTATTCCAACCTAAAATCCAGCAACAACAGCTCACTGAGGCCGCTTTTATAGGCGCCTAGTAAACAGTGTAAGAAGCTTCAGCTGGGCCAGACTGAGGTAGCAGCTTGTTAGAGTGATCCCACACAGCTGAGCAGCCTTCTGTGGCTCCGTCCTGGGTGCCGCAGGGTGGAGGGCGGGTGCTGTCCTTGTAACTGTGCTGTAGGTCCCCAGGCAGTTTCGATGCCTGAGTGACAACCCCCCGCTACATTTCTCTTGCTTTTATTTGCATGCATATCCTATTTATACATTCCACTTTCAATGCTGCAGAATTCACGCTGAAATTTTTTATTCTTCTCAACTGACCTGAACCTCTTTGAGCTTAAATATGTTTAAAAAAAAGACTGAGGAGCATATTTGAAATCCAGTTATTGTATAATGGAATAATTTCTGTAATCAGTCAATATGCTGATTATTTTCACAAGTATTTCATTAAAAGTTTGTAAACAAAATGTTAAAACTTCAAAAAATTTCAGATCACTGTAAAAATACTTTGGGGACGACTCCAAATGTATCTGATCAACGGTCTGACACCCAAAAAGATGTTCAACTAAATATTATATGAGATGAGGATCTGCTTGAAAAAGGCAAAATTAAACCAATAACTGATTCTACAGACCTATCAGTTTATTTTGAAGGGGGCCTCTGGCTCAGTGTTTCAGCTCCCCCTGACATTACCTTTCTTCAAATTATTCTGATCCTCCTTCAAACCTATTTTTAATTCAATCAAGCTTCTACGTTCCTCCCCATTCCTTCCGCTAATAGACAAATTATCATCGAGTCATATGCAAACTCCTGCTGTGAAGTGACTCGGTGTGATGACTGAATATAGTTATGTGGGACTGACAAGAAGGTGGAGACTGTGACCCGACAGTGAGATATTTGATGATTCAGATCACATTCATGGCATCAAACCGCTTCAGTCTGATTTTATCTCTGTGTTAGTATGGCGGATTTTAAAAAGCCTTGATGATCTTTGAAGAGTCATGTCTATCTGTCTACCTCTCTATCTACTTCGAGTTTAATACAACTATTCAATACATGTACAATTCAGTATAATGAACAAAGAATACTCTGTCACTGTGAGAGGTGTTTGGAAAGATTATTAACATTCTAGCTGTACTTTCTTGCAATTTCTGCAGAGTCTAACCTATGCAACTCATCAATAACATTGACAGCTTTTCCTTTTGGAAGCCAAAATGCTGACATGCTGTGGACTGAAGGTGTGCTGGAGCGTTGAAAATCCCCTGGTCACTCTCTTTGTCTGCTATGCGTCAGTGTTTCTCGTTGTGCCAACCCCGGCTCTCCCGTGGTCCCTGTGGAGGAGAACAAGCTGAAAATAAAACTAGTGATTACAGAGTTAGTCAGCTACTTTCATGATGACTATCATTAGGTCTGTTATTTTAAATATTCATGACTTGCTTTGTTTTCACTCCAGGTTTATCCATAGAGGAGGAAAACCTAGATGCAATTATGGGGGGCTAAGATGGACCTCATGTGTACTGTCTCCTCAGGGAGCACAGATTAAATATAAAGAAGTAAATAAATATTGGACTGATGTGGACGCTGGTTGTTTTAGCAGCCAGCATCTACTCTGAATTATTAGCAGGACTCTTACATACAGCTGTTGTCCTCTCTGAAGAAGAGAACATGCATGGATCTGTGTCTCTGGGTTATTTAAAGGAGTCAGATCCCAGTTAAACTCCATTAATACTAAACTCGTTAAAACAGACAGATGTAAAAAAAGATTTATTATGAGATGTCAAACAAAGCAAAGCATTTTTTTTTACCTTAATCAACTCTATCCTTAATGAAAGTATCAGCTAACATATGGTTAATCAGCAAAAAAATAAAAAAATAAATGATTAATATAATTGGATTTGAAAAAAAAAAAAAAACAGAGCTTGGAGATAAAGTTCCAAGGCAGCAACCCTTACGGATGAAGTCTTTAATCTGTAACGCAAAGTTTTCTTTAAAGAAACCGTTCCAGCGTATGTAGGTCATCTGTGTTTCATACCAAGCCAAATTAGATTTAATATTAAATTGGTTAATCAAAAGTCTGTATCGTTATTGCGGGCATTGTTTCCGTCTCTGATTACAGCTCCTTTCTCTCGATTCAACAGACTGTTTAATTTGTCTGTGATGTCCGGCTCAAAAGATTCTTCTGTAAGACACACAAAGGACTGTGAACTTGAGAAGCCGAACAGACACAGAATTATATGATTTCTCCAACATTGTAAGAACACCAAGATGAGAGACAACAGACTGTTGAAAGTTTACTGATTGGCGATACTTGTCATGTCCATGTTTTGTCCAACTAAACTCAGAAATGATCCAAGAGCTCAATCTGACTGTCAAACCCTGATGAGAAGAACTTTTTTTCTCTTACAGTAACATGGATTCAAATAACTGTTCACAGTGAATGGCATGCTTGCATCGCTGAATCCAAAAAAATAAATAAATAAACCCGCCGCTCTCATCAAAACCTGAAGACAATCTCAGAAAAACATGGTAGATACACTTAAACTATAGAGTGTAGAAGTCAACTTATTAAGCTCACAGCTCTTACAACGGTACATAAATTTAGCACAAGGCATCTCTCATTTTTTTTTGTTTATTCGTTGTCAAAAATCCAAGATCTGTACCCAAAGGTTCGAAGCCTCATTCGTAACGTTGACATTTCCAATTCTAAATTAACATTTGAATGCCGTGGAGGTATGGAGCTGAACTAATTAGTCTCTCTTTGCTGATGTGCTGACAGCTTAACTTACTGGAGGGAAAATCTACTTTACTTTATGAACCCACAGGGAGGAGGAAAAATAAAAGAGACTGGAAGGAAACATCTAAAAGAACCACAATCAGGCGAGGTCGGGTGAGTTCTGTACCAAAAACAAACACGCACACACATACACACACACACACACACACACACACACACACACAAAACCTCTGTGCCTGTCGTTGCCGGCCAACTAACAACTAATGGACTGTATCTGGCTATTTGTGACGAATACACGAATAAGTCCACAGTCAAACTCAAGTGAATGGGAGAAGATTAGCTGTTGTTGGGTTTCTATTTGTTTGTTTGTTTGTTTGTTTGTTTTTATGGTGACTCATCTTAGATGTGATGGCAGACAGTCAAAGCTTAATTTCTAAAAACTCAATCTAAGCATCAAATGTGACAAAAAATGTCACCTGGCATGGTGCTTTCTGCTCCTATAGAACAAATTCCCTGTAATTTCACAGAATATCTGAGGTACAGTAACAGATGATGTTGTTGTTGAGTAAATAAGGTGTTGTTTATGTGCTTTTAAGGCAGTGGCTTTGATGCATTCCGAAGGGAATTTTATGCTCACCTAAACATAGTCCTCAAATACTATATATCCCTTAATACATTAACTTACATTAAGGCCTTGTTTGGCTCTGAGTATCACTCAGAGCACTAAAGTCGGGTAAAAGATTTCAGAAGTAGTGAGAAGTCATTACTCGCAGCACAGTCTTTACTCAATGCAGAGACCCATGACAGACCAATGCTTCTAGTAGATTGGGCGTGCATATTGAGAGCCGTTTTCTTTACATTTGCTCCTATAGGCCTATTGTAATTGCTTTCATAGTCTTGCAGGCTCCATTTAGAAAATGACTCACCTCGGCTGGTCCTCTAATAGGAAAATTGATGGGTGAGAAGAATAAAGTTAAACAGCTGAGGAACAATGACCACATCGGGTACACATGCTGCATTCAACAATCTAAGCCCAGTACCTGCTCGGGTAACCTGTGGTAAAAAGGATGATATCAGAACACTTGCAGTTCATTAAAGCATTAAATAGAAATTAATGCATGCAAGACAAGAAGAAGACCTTGAGCTGTCTTCTACTCTTAGACTGCAAAGTGCCTCTGCAGCAAGCAAGTGCAAACCTCATATATGGTTAAATTAAACATACCCAAGCACTTTAAACTGTGTCAGTACATAAGATCTCGACAGTAATTGCCACAACACGTGGAAACATTGCCATTATAATCTCATTAAACCTGGATGTTACAAAAAAAAGTCTCACATAGTAAAATACATTCATTTGCACAGTCATGCCTGGTCTATTGTAACAGTTTATCATTGCCAGTGTCTGTCAGAATTCTGAAGCGCACTTGCAGCAGTCTACTGAGTCTCTTTTTCGTCCGCCGTCTACCTCGTGCTTTGCTCAAGTTCATCCTCTTTATTCTGCAGAGAAAAATGCTTTAAGATGATTGCTGTGTTTACTGAGACGATAACTGAAGAGAGTATCACACTACAGTCCCAGTTGTTTGGTGTCAGGGACGGCTGCAAGCAAAAACTTTAAACTCCCTGCAGCGTAGAGTCTGTGTGATATCTGCACATGCACAATCAGGATCGGTCGAACCTCTGGGCCCTCTGTCTGCCCCTCTGTCCTTCCCCAGGGTAGCAGCAACTCATTCATGCTGAATCTATTCAGCAGTGTACTGCTGGTATCAGATAGATTGTGAAGATGTTCCTCTTGAGAGAATATACATATTGATTGAGCAGAGATGGGAGGATGGTTGAAATAGCAAGGACAGCATTACAAGGAGCAACAACTTCTCTCACCTGTTGAAGGTTGCTGTGGAGTTTTACTTGCCCACATCATCTTTTCAATCATCATCAATTCCGGTCAAAGATCGCACACACAAGTGTTTGTAGACAAAACCCCCGCCATTTCAAACAACAATGAGATTTCATATTAAGAGTAAAACAACAGTCTTACAGAGTGGTGCACGGAGAACAACCCACCAAGGAGCTGATTGCTGGTTTCAGAAAAGACACACACTGGCCTCTACATTAGAGGAGCTGAGGTGGAGCAGGCGAACCGTTTTATATTCATAAAAAGTAGATCATATTCAGTATAACAGATAAACCAGTCACGGCCAAAGAAGATGAGATTTTTATTTTAGCTTTATATAAAATTTTCCTTTTAAATTCCCATGTTAAGGCCCACAGAAGTTCAAGATGTTGCAGACTCATTTTAAAAGTTTTTTTTTACAAGTGCAGAAAAATTTATATTGGCAAACTATCATCACAAAGAACCCCTTTGTGCAAAAGGTCTGTGTATGTCTCATCTGCCCACTGTGTGCCAGCAAAATAGTCCCTGAGACATTTTATGTGTTAGTGAAATCATGGGGGGATATCAAAGAAAAAATGAAGTAGATGCAAACAAAACAAGAGGTTTTCAGTAGAGATATTCAGTTCATGTGATTCTTTGCTTTTTATTTCTCTGATAATCGCACCTTATTAATGTCAGCTTTTAGACAAATTCCTCTCTTAAAGGTCCAGTGTTAAAGATTTAAGGGGATCTGTTTGTAGGATATGTCAGAAAGGGAATATAATATTTATAAGCATGTTTTCATTAGTGAATAATCACCTGAAAATAAAAATCATTGTGTTTTCATTATCTAAAAATGAGCCATTTGTATCTGAAGATGAAGAGGCTGCACATCCTCTGCCATGTTTTGCCACCATGTTTCTACAGAAGCCCAGACTAGACAAACCAAACACTGGCTTTTTGCGATTTTTAAAAGCTTTGCAATAACAGTGGGTTGTTCTTCAGGCTTGGAAGGGGAGGATAAGCTTGGATATATTCAATGTGCAATCCGCAACCTCACCACCGCTAAATCCTACACACTGGATCTTTAACTATATTAAGGTTTTTGCTAGTTCATGAATGCATTGTTTAGATGACTAGTTCTTACCAAACCGGGTCAAATTAAGGTTTGCTGACTCTTTAATGCAATTCAAGTGGCTACATAATCACTAGTGTTTATACAGAGTGTTTTACAGTTTGAAATTGGGCATATTTTATCTCATAATTAAATACAAACACATTTCTACTTTAAATAAACTTGTCATTGAGGTTTCCTAACAACATGTTTTCTAATTGTCTTTAAATGCCAGTGGCCATATTGTCCCAGTTATTATATGCTGTATATTTAAGTATTCCTATTCTTATTCATCACCAATGTGGATATTTTTACTCCCACATCATGGTGCATTTATGTGTCTTATGTTGACATCCTGGAGAACAAGTCGCATCTAATGAGTGTTAATGGAAATTTCTGCAAAACAGTTATCATGCAGTGAAGCTGTGAAGCCGAAAGCACCAAATGCCTCTGTCTCTTTTTTATATACAATAATAATAATGTGTTGTTTTGTTTTGTTTTTTTTTAAATTCAGCAAATCACCAAACTCATATATAAAACTGTGACAGGTACGGAGACACATTTCGCAAACTATATCTGACCTTAGCGAACTGCAATTCATCCTGTGAGGAGGGTGTCTGTTTTGATGACCTTCTGCGATGCAGCTATTCCCATGATAAACCCGTCTATCAGAAGGGTTTTTCTCCCAGCCTGGAGCTTTCTGATACTTTGGGGAGAAACTTTGATTTATTTGCTATGATGCACTCTCTTGCGACATCTACCTTTAGCGAATAAGCCTAACTGTGGCAGTCCCTCATCAGCAGGAGACCCAGTCGAGGCTGTAATTCCCTGCAGACTCGAACACATATTATATTTCTCTCTGTGACAGAGATGAAATTGGGCCAAACTTGCATGAAATGCCTCCGCTCTGTTAGTTGAGAAACATCTATAAATAAGAAAGAACTCGGTTTAACATAACATAAAGATTTTTTTCTTGCTTCCAGACCAATTTTTTCTTCTTTTGTGATTCATTGCAAAACCTGAGCTTTAACATGACACACATATACGGTTTATATTCACCATACACTGATTGACTGGGTGGATCAATACATTTTTTGTGAACTGCTGCGGTATCTGAATTCCTTCCTCTTTCTGAGGAGACGGGGTGACTTTGGTACATTTTACGAATGTTAAGCACACAAAGCTGAACATTCATATCCTCAACTTTTTAAATTGAGCATATTTTGAGTGTGTTTGATGTGTGACATGCAGTATATCTGCATCCTTGAGATCTTAAGTGTTTTTTTTGTGCTGATTGGTTGTAGTAAAATAATAGCTGATGATTTGTTCTTGATCACTTGTATTTGGATCAGATGGTGGTGCTCTTTCATGTGATTTAATGGGTTTTGGACAGCAGTGGAGTTCTCTGGCACAGAGGCTGTGACTACACAGACAGCACCTGTCTGTCATTGTTGGACTTTTTCTCTGTGGGGAAATTATTGTTAATATTAAAAAGATAAATAAATGCCATCCCCATGAGTGTAGATTTGATATGTAACTGTATATGTTGGTTTACTGGATAAAATCCCAGAGGACGACTGGTCACCAGTTGTATTTTTTTTTTTAGCTTTCTTGAATGGTAATAAAAGACAAGACAAAGACTGGTGCATAACATTTGTGTCCTCGGGCCTGCAAAGAGCACACTCTTTTGTTAACACAAAGTATTGAATTTTGTGTTTGTTTATTTGTTTGTTTCCAGCATAGACCTCTTCCTTTTCATCACTCTCAGCCTCTGGCCTGCATTTGTTGTTCAGCTGTAATGTCTTAGCTTGAGCCCAGGGAGTGCAGAGGGCTTAAGGGGCTCAACATCACTGAAGTTAGTGAGACCATGGATTGTAGCAAAGCATCTGTGTGGGTGCCTTTTCCACCAGCTCCGGCAAATCAGCACAGGTCTCGGCAAATTAGCGAGACCCTGTATTTCCTTTTTCTGCCTGAATGCCTGGGCATGAGGTGCAGCGACAGGATTGAGATGCTACTTGGCCCACGCGTCGTTTCTTTAGGCTGTAGCCGTGATCTCCATGATAACCGGCAGTCAACAACAACAAGCTGTTAGAAATGACCTGTAAAAATTGGAACTACTGTTGAATGCTGAGCAATTTCACGCCATCTTCTTGTTTCCCTCTCTGCCATTTTAATGACTTGTTGGATTTTGTAATTAATTACTGTTTTAAATTGCCTTGCTAATTAATACATCTATATATTATTTACCTCTTTTTGTACCAACAATTGTCAGTAATCTTTCCAGCTATTTATCATGCAATCCTCTTTTTTGTCTAGGATGTTGGGAGGCTGAGAAGAATGGAGGCTGTACCTAAGCTGCGTGGCTAGCTAACCCATGGGGAACTGACAGGAACAGTGCTGGATGGAGGCCAAGACACTGGATGGCGAAGACGAGGAAGCACACAGTATTGTGGATCACTTGTGTTGTTTGTTCTCTTTCTCAGCCGATCCAAAGTAGATGCAAAGTATTCTGCGATGTGCCTCATTCTCTCACTGCGTCACGTGTCACCCATGGAGAGATGGCAAAAAAGAATTAAAAGGATAGGCAGCCAAGGGTAAAGACACTATTACACTGCGTGTGAAAGTTTGCAGTTGTATTTCTGCAAATTTTAGTGTGAAAGCAAAAAAGAGAAGACACAAGATAACATTTCCTCCTTACACACACTGTGTTGGATTCGTATGAATTAGAGACCACAGGGGAGCCAGTAGGTGTAGATAGGAACCATCATGGGCAGGTGTAAAGGCAACACTTCCTGGTTTTTGCTTTTAGCCGGGTTGGTGTTAACAGGAATGGCTTTGGAATATGAGGGAGTTCCTGGTCAGTGGACTCGTTATGGCCAGTGGGATGCCAAAGCAACAGGTGAGCTCAGCTTCGTTCTGAAAACTAACATCAGCAAAGCCCTGGTGCTCTATCTGGATGACGGAGGGAACTGCGACTTCCTGGAGCTTCTGATCGTAGACGGGAGGCTCCAGATGCGCTTCACGATCCACTGTGCCGAACCAGCCTCCCTGCACACGGAGACGCGTATCAACGACCAGCGCTGGCACAGAATCCTCCTCTCTCGTAATTACAGAGAAACGAGGCTGGTGGTGGACAACGAGGAGAAAGGGGCTGAGGTGAAGTCCAAGAGGAAAGAGATGGTAGTGGCCAGCGACCTCTACGTGGGGGGGATCTCACCAGACGTGCGTCTCTCCGCCCTCACCTCCAGCACTGTTAAATATGAGCCACCATTTCAGGGCTTCATAGCCAATTTGAAGTTGGGGGAGGCACTCCCAGTCCTGTTGGATGGTCAAGCTGTTCACAGTGATTTGGAGTATATATGTGCCACAAACTCTCCGTGCAGCAACAAAGGCCTGTGCTCTGTCAGCCAAGGAGAGGTCGTCTGTGACTGTATCAACTCCAGCTACAGGGGGAGGTACTGCCACGAAGGTGAGAAAAATATCATCTTTGTGGTTGTAACAAGATGTATTTTAAGCCTTGGTAATTCAGTATTTCCTCTGTGTAATTTGAGGACATAGACACTTCATTTTAGTTGCGACTGTAAAAGTGTTGCTTCCTATGAAATGTTAAGAGAGATTGTGAGACTTTAGTTGTTGTATGAATTCTTTTTTACTGAACAGCAGCCGCTGTGTTTCACACCAGCAGCCACAGGATAATACTGAATGTGAAAATGTAGTCTAACAGTATCATAAATAGGAGAGAGTCACAGTAAATGCAAGACAGAGACATTTTTTTTATGTAAAATCAATCAGAAATGTGAGTCATGCAGTTTTAAAGTTGGCTAACATTAGCAACCACCAGTAAAAGTCTTACTAGAGCACCAATTAAACATGACCAGTATGAATTATATATTTAATCTTGGAGACACATGAGTGTGATTTACAATTTACTACATGAAATTGTTTTTCAATTGATTTTTTTCTTGATAATGCTAATGTACTTTAGATACTAAAAAAAATTTGGCATCTCTTATGAATATCCCATTCTTAGTAAATGGTCTAAGCTCTCATTGAGATCCAGAGAATAATCAATAAAGCGTACTTAAAAGCAGTCCGGGTACACTACAGCAGTACTTAAGGGCTGCCAGGGTGTGTGAGTCCAGCTCTCTCAGCAATTATTTGCACAAGTCATAGAGGATAACAGCTCCCTAATGTGACAGATGTTTGCATGATTTCAACACAAGGATGTTTTACAGGCGACCAAATTAATTTTCTCATTTTGGAAAGCCTAAAAAACAGCGAGGACGGAACTTGCCAATTTTAAAATGAGCTCTTGTCTCTAGTTGCTTAGAAAAAAAAAATAAAAATGGAAATAAGTGATGAGGATGTTTTCCACTTTGCCAAACTTTGCTTGTCTGGCCAGTAAGCAGACAGTAGCTCAACTGTAGAAAAAAATAATCACAGTTACTTCAGTAAATATTGATTCCTCATTTATTCAACACGACCACTCATTGAGTTTGGAAACAGTTTGCTCTTATTGAACTGAAAAAAAAACTTGCCTTTTTGACAGTGAATTCCTTAACATACAAATATAATTCATCTAAAAAACAAATTATAAATGTAATTATAAAGCAGCCTCATGGGCTTCAGCATCTCCTTTAATTCTTTTCTATCTGCGGCACATGTCTAATATTTCTCCCGGCTCGTCTGTGTGGAACATGGATGGCAACCAGCGATTCACTGACAGTTTTGCGAACGTTATGCTCACACAGTTATCATTGTAGAGGGCCAATACATGTGCTGCAAGCTGTCAATGCGTAGGCTCACATCTAACTAATTTGCGTGATGTTTTGGGACTGCCCCAGTGTGTTGCCTGCTGTCCCAACATTAATTTTCTGTGTATGGGAGTGTGCAGGCTGTGTGCACCTAACTGCCATGTTATATTTCCATAACAGCTGAATTGCTTTTAACTTTCTTGTCAACCAAAGGCTCTCTGTCTGTCATCTTGGTTGGAGCTGAACTGAACGTGTCACAGTAAGGTTGAGAGTTGGTTGAAGCTTTTGTAACACAAGACAAAACAAGTGTATAATCACAAAGCTATTGCGGCACAATAATTGTTTTATCTCAATTATCTTGTATTCATAATGGTTAGATGCCAAAATTACTATTGAAATTAAAATATGACTGATCGCCCAGTCTTACTCGGAAGCCCTGCAGCCTTTTTCCATAATATCAGGGGTCATTAAGGATGATAATTTCCTTAAATAAAAAGCTAGAAAGTTGTTTTCATTATATACAATGTAACAGCTTACTTTTAATCTGAACACCATCATATAAACCTCTAATACAGTCTTTTAATTACAATCATCATGCCTTACTGCAAAGCAGTACCTTAATATTTGATTTTATATAAACAAATGTGGCTCTTGATTATCAAAATACCTGAAACCGTTTCTCCATCTGGTGCTTTTTTATTTTGAAAACTGGAATTATTGACAGCTAAAATGTAGGATATCAAATTAGCACAGGATTAAAACTCCATCTGTGATTATACATCACAGATAAATTGACTATTTCATGTTGTACCTGCAATGCAACTTTCATTGTCAAAAAAACTTACAGGTTCTGTATAATACATGTGTTGGCCAACATGCCTGCTGTGCTATAAAAAGAAACAAGAAAAAAACATTAAATATAAATCTCTCATGTGTGTGTCACTTTAAATACAGACATTGGAATGGTGAGCAGTTTAATCCTCAGTATCCTGCAGTAAACATTAAATATGTCTGTTTTTCTTTTCTACTCTCCTGCAGCTGTCCAGAAAGAAGTAGAAGGTAAGATAATGCGTAATATAATGAGCATAATGATGAGAATAAATTGTTTTTTCGTGATGATCTTATTTGCAAAGGCTATTGCCACAGCATCGGTGTGTGAGAGTGTGTTGGCTTATTATCAGGTTGTTATTGTCGGTTTGGACTGCAGTTCTGACATCCAAACAAATTAAGCTGAAAGGAGACATACTACCACTGGTCATAAGGTCAATAAGGAAAAAGCTCTTAATGTGCTGAAAGATCATTGTATATATAATCAGTGTGCTCAAGGTGACTGGAGGGGTCTGCAGAGTTACGTGGGTGTCGAACAATATGGTGAGCATTCATATACTGCATCACAGGAAATGACTGTAAAGAGATGCTTTGTTTTATTATTTATGACTTCAGTATTTTTTCCTCTTTCTTCAGTGCATATTTTTTCCTCATTCAAACTACTGTGTAATGTTAAGGTTTACTTCGTCATTATGCCATTATATGCCATTATGCTCAAAGGTCATTATGCGGATTGAACCCAGACATGATGGCATTAATTCTCTGGCATAACATGACTGATTACTTAGGCCTTGACATTCATCAAATTGTAAAATTATTTGCGAAATGATGTTTTTTTTTTCCAGGTGCATTTAAATTATTTTCTAACGAGGGATGAATCTCCTCTGGCAGCAAAGGAGACATTTCTTGCATTATTGGCACCATTTGAACTGACCACAATTCAACGGGATCGGTTTCTAATGAGGTTCACATACTGAACGCGAAATGAAGATTGAAAGTGAGGGGAGATTTGTTTAGTCGGCATCAGAGCGAGACATCCATCTCCCAGTAAGGACGGCTGGTTATGGTGAAAGGGCAGCCAACAGGCTCAGGAGACCAGCGCAAGGTGCACTGAACCGCTGCACATTATAAATCACTGTTACCGACTGAGAATGCGCCGACTCACGCGCACCTGCTCTTCAAAATCCTGCCTCTGACACTCATGTTTGGCATTTGACAGGGAAACACAAAATGAAGATTGCAGAATTCTGTTTTAATGTGTAGGAGTTTTGCAGAATACAATAAGAAAAACGTGCATTTAGAATGGCTTTTATTATAATCCAGAAAACATGTTCAGTAATATTGTAATATTTCATATAAAATGTAATGTTTTAATATATATATAAAAAAAAAAACAACACAGCGTCAAGTCAGACTTAGTGACTGTGGTATCTGATTGTACGCTTCAGTAAGAGTTAATAGGTTTCATCTGAGCGTTATTTCCAAAAACAGGCATTAATCATTCTTAATAAGAGCAAAGATGGCATGGCTCTGCTCACAGCAAAAAGGCAGGCATTATTAAATGACATGCAGCAAAGAGAGCACATCAGTATGTTTATTGGATTAAAGCTTGACACGGAGACAAACCCCAATGCAGAATGCATGAAAACAACAATGACAAGAGCAAAATCACACTCACCAGATGCCTTTTTTTTTTTATATCCCTTCAAACAACTCCATGTGACATTCAGCGGCAAGTCTTTGTTGCCCCCCCCCCCCCCTCCTCCTCCCCCCAAGAGATGGCAAAAGATGGTAACCCATATGCTATATTTGAGTTTAGCTGTGGGGTTTTAAGTGGTACAGGAAGTGATTTAAGGCAGCTGAAACCTCTTTCAACAGCAGGTGATTCTTCTGAGGTGTTCATCTTCCTGTATGCAGCACGTGGGGCTCGATCTGTGCGGACAAAGGCCACGGTGGGGCATGCTCTAATGCCAAAAGAGTGCAGCGTCCTCTGATGTTTTGTGAGCAAAGGCAAAAAAAAAAAAAAAAAAACAGGTCTGTGAACGAGAGATAAGGACAGCCACCTCACGAGGCGGACGCAGAACAGAGAGAAACCTCTCAAACGTATAGGAAAAAAAAACCTCGCACCGCACGCTCATGCCAAACGCAAACACATTGTCATTGTTTTGTTGTTTCTTGCCTTTAGATTTTGAAGTGTAAGCACACAGTAGTGACACACTAAGAACTACAGGGTTGACAAAGCAAGCGTAGAAATCTTTTAAAGAAAGGACGCAGCTGGTCCTGGTGGGCTTGCATCTCTCAGCAGCAGTGACCTTGGTCTAATCCCTCATTACAACAGACTCCATAATACTATACTTTTCACAGGAAAACAAAATTGGCAAATCCTAATCCGCATGCAATGGCTCTTTCTTCTCAGACGCTCGCTAATTAATGTCACAATAATGACTGAGAGGTCCTTCAACATCTGCATTTGTCTTTTCACTGTATTTGCTTAATTAAAGTTACTTAGAGAGCAGTGATTGTCTTGTTAGAAGTATTTCCAAAAGTTCACACTGTCTAGGCAATTACAGGAAATTAAGATGTGTTTTGCTCTCTCACGTAGCCGTACCAACATAAATCCTCTTATTTACTTCATTCACGGAAAATTTCACACCCTGAAAAATCTTTATTAATCAAGCTAGTTCTTTTAGTGACAAGAACCAATTGTTTTTAAAAAAAACAACATGCAAGTCAGGTTAAAAAAAAAGCGGGCAGAAGACGGTTTTAAGGTTCAGTGTTTGCAGATCTTCAGTGTATTTTCAAACATAGTCTGCTTCTATTTTGATCATTTGTTTGGTCGTAGTAAAAAACGTTCTTCAGGCTTGGCAAAACATTTAGAGTAAATTAAGTAATTCATTTTTAAATTCAATATATAATTGATCCATTCAAGTTAAATTAGTTTGTGCAGGCAGGGCAGCCCTCTTGAAGATTTATATTATTACATCTGTCATAATGATCCTCTTGCTGACTTTTACCAGGTAAATCCACACTCATACTCACACTCTCTCACACACACACACACACACACACAGAGGACTTTTTGGGTTCAAACCTCGAGCTAGTCGTGCAACAGGCTTGAAGGTTTGAGAAGTCAATTTATTATGGATTTACTCAAGGTCAGCAGATGGAGATGACTAAAAGGGTGTGTAGACACAGCAAACACAATACTAATAAAATGATTGCTTTTCACAATCCCTGTTGGTGTGTCATGATGGAATAATCATTAACACATCACATTCACAAGGCAAATCAGCCAATTTACAGGTTCCAAACAAGCCTGGCTAAAACAGCAGGCTTTTGACAGAGTGTTTGTTTTCATTTATTTCCCTGAAGTATTGAAATATTGTTATCAAACTGTAAGGCCAAGCCGAAAGAATCCTAAAAGCAACACGCTAACTTTTAAATAAAATGAGCTTCCGTTGCCTGGCTATAACATTTTGTTTGCCCTGAAACTAGTAAGACTGTTAATGTTGCCTCTTAAAATAAAAATAGAAAGCTGGTAGATTACAGGAAGGAAAGGCAGTTTATTTTTCACAAAGGCTTTCCCCTCCACCGGGACTCTCTCTATAGGTCTAGCCTGTTATCTCTGCATTTTCACACACTGAGATTTGGATGTAAGACTCAGCCAAGTAGGATGAGCACATTCAATGGGTGGCTGCCCTAATACAAGGGCAGCGACAACACCACTCTTCATCCACTTTTCTTCAACTCCTCAAATGACAACTAGTCAGAGATGATTTTGTTGGCTGAGGCACTTGTTAAGTGCTGCCTACCCTCGCCTGTTTTGGTCACGAGCATCAGTCTCGATTAGTCAGGGATGCATTAGTCAGGCACGCAGGTCAGGTTTCCTCCCTCCAGTGCTCAAAAAAATCTGAAGTGCGTGGAGTCATCATAGCTGTAAATTCTTTGGGTCAAAGCTCCCTTTTTTTTCGAGCTCCACAGAAATCACTGAGGTTACACTGGGCATTCCCCACTTGATGAAGGGATGGCCTCTGGCTGTGTGACTGCTTCTTCTTATTAGCTTGGTAATAGAAAACCTTCCCTCCACCTCCTAACATGGACAAAAAAAAAAGAAGAAAGAAATGGAGAGAGATTTTACCAGATATTCCGCCTGCTGCCTCAGCTGGTGGTGGCTTGCAGCCTGGTGCTGCTGGGTGTGTCTTTGTCGCTGATAATGGTAAACAAGCATCCCTTTAAGCCTTGTGTTGCTACTGCCATGTCATAGATCTGCTTTCTCTCTTTATAGCAGAAGGAATGGGGGGGAAGAGACAAAGACAGAAGCAGACGAGCTCAAGTCCAGTCAGATCTCAGTCCAATCCTGTGAGAATGAGACCACCCGAGGGCTGATGAATGGAAGCGGGGGTAACACTCTTTATGCCTTGTGTATAAATACAGTACACTGGCTTGTCATGTTGGGATGCGCAGCCGCAGCGGGGGTGCGCACAGCAGCTCTTTTGTCTGCTGTGTAGACAGGGTTGTGGTTGAATCCTGTCTGAGCAGAGCCACAGTCACTGGCCTGTGCAATGACACACTGTATCAAAAGCCTGTGTGTTGGCAGGCAAGCACCCTCTCAGGGGTAATCATGTCCATTCCACACCAAGAGCTGCAGCAGGCTCAGCCTTGGTCAGTGGAACATGTGGTGGTGGAGAATTTGTAAGACAGCGACCCGCCCCTTCGTACGATTTTAAGATTTAACATAATAAGTGAACTTGGACGTGAACAGGAAATGCTATGCGAGTCTCAGAGTGCTGATGCACCGACAAGAGCTGTAAGTGCTGGCTGGCACAGTGGGGCTCATGTGCTCAGCTGAAGTGTTTGCATTGTGTGTTCCCCCATCTCCTTTTTGGCAGGAGGAGCATGCAAGGTGTGCCATATGATTTCTGGCTGATCTATTGAGATATTTGTCTGTGTTTCTTTGTGCCTGTGCTGAGCACTGGAGACCGGAGTGAGAGACTTAGACCGGTGGTGCACACAAAACATAATCAACTTTGGCTTTGATCGTCACAGTGTGTGCAGTGTGACCAGCTGGACTTTGATACACTGTCATCTGCGACTGCTCGGCAGTATCATGTGATTTACGGAGTGTGTTTTCAGGTCGCTCCATAGATTTATGGTTGTTTTTCTATAGGTTTTCTTATTGTTCCCTAATTTGCCTGTCAGAGAGTACTATTTGCAGCAGTACATTTAGTCAGGAGTTAATGGTTCATCTTGCTGTGTGAGAGTGTTAGACCGACAAGTCATGTTAGCACAGCAGCCACTGCATTAGACTGCCCCCTCCACTTTCTGGTTGACAGAATAAAGAGGTGGGGTATGTCCCTTTTTTTCTGGCTGGCCTGCTTTATGTCAAAGATTTAGCACAGTGCAGCATTAGGTTGCAGCTCCATTCTGCCTTTTTTCCTTCCTTTTTTCCCCCAGAATTTACAGGTAAGATGTGGCCTGTCATTAGTCTCTGACCTGTGACATGATGGTTATTATGTCATCGCATCTGTGTTCAACCCCATAAACCTGTTAAGCTCCATTAGATGGTGAATCCTGTGGGAAATAGAGTGATGATCACATACGGAGCAGTATCACCTCTGCCCTTTTATAAAACGCTGCATATAGAAGGTAAAATAGGCTCATCTGGATTTTACACTTACATGCAAATATCAGTGTGCAGAGATGAGCAGCTAAGCCTTCAGAGCCCTGTTAGACATCATAAAAGTAGTGTTACCATTAGTTTCTCTTTTAGATGAGGTGTTTGAAAGCAGGATTAATGTGTATCTGATACATCTCGAACGCTGTCTGCATCAAGTAAACATACAGTATGTGTTCCATTTAGAAAAAAGCATCTGTGTGAGCAACTACCAACAAGAGTTGCACCAATCAAGATGTTTTTTTCTCTCCTTGCCTTCCCTCTCCTCCCTTGAGATGTTTGTCTGTTTTTAGTTTGATTTCCCCTTTAATTTTAGTTTGAACTTTGACATCCGTACCTTCCCCAGGATGTCTGTCACAAACTGCAGTCCAACATTGTGACAATGCTTTTGTTCTCCCGAACCTCTTTATGAACTTCCTGTTTTCGTATCCTTTTTTCTGTTCTTTCCCTCAAGGTCTGGCGCACCTGATGTTAAACCGCCAAGGTATGGGGTCTATTGGTTTGCTTTTCCTTCCCAGCCACCTGATCACTACATTTCCCTTCCCCTGAAATCATTTTAGTTGATTGTGCTGCACTAATATTTCCTCTCCTCTTTTTTTCATATACTTGCCTATTCGTTTTTTGCTTCCTGTCATGTTATGCTCACTACTCACTCAATTCTTGTCCGTCAAACCCTTGTCCTGACCACTGACTGAGCTACTGGAACATCACCTTTGACCTCTGCAGTTTTTCGCCAAGGTAATGCATCTATGCTCATAGCATCTCTTCGGTTTGGTTTCATGGTGTTTTCAAAGGAAAAAAAAGCAGGTGTCATGAATTGAGAATAGAGGGATCTCATGCCAGAGGTGTCTCTCAGGTTCTCACAGAAGTTTATACACTTTTCATATTAAAAAAGCAGATGTTAAGACGTACACACAGAGCAGTCCCTCCAGCATTTTTACGCATTCTTGAGTCTGAAGTGCAGAAATTTGATTTTCATGAAGTTACAAGAGAGTGATGATTTTTTAAATATGTGATCATTGGGGTTGTTTATGATCGCTCATCAGTGGGATGCAAATAACGTTCCCTTCAAATGATATCTGCATTGCAGTAGTGCTAATGTGTTGAATATTCAAATAAGCACAGATTTAAGGAAATAGATTTCAAACTAGTGATGGAAGAGATATATTTACATGTGAAAACAGCTAAGAGTCAGAAAGAAGGAGTACTGTGATGTCCTTTTCCTGTTTTGAAAAATACAGCAATGCACACAAGGCTTGGATTTATCATTTCTCACATTCTCCGAACAGATTTGAACTTTAAATTTTGGTAAAACCTTGGAGAAAGAAAACATTCTTTCCGATGCAGTATCACTTAAAACACTTGAAAATGACAGAAAAAAAAGGCATTGTGACTAAAAAGTATGATTGGCACTGACAAACAAGAAATCTGCTTTGTTTATGGGTTGTGTTTTCTGCCAGGTGTTTTGATTTAAAAAAAGAGTCCTCATCCTTTCTTCATGTTGATCAGTCAGTCATGCACAGCTTCAGTCAAGCTGGAGCCAAAGATGAGATTTAACTGACCTTTGTCGTTGTTCAGGTATAGTCCACAAATATTAAGCATTTATATTTCTCAACAAAAATGATCAAACTCTCACTGCTTAGTTCTTCATTCTGTGTTTGGGATAATTAGACCCCAAACTGCATTATCTAGGTATATTTGTCCAACCATGAAAAAACAGACATAGTCATTTCAATTGGACTATAATGTTCTCATGTATTTTAAAACAATAAATCTTACTTTTTCTGACATCATAAAAACCTGCACATAACTTCGTTAATAAACCAAATCTTCTCCAGTTCCTTTAGGTTGTACTGGGGCAATGATACAGTCTATTCAAATCTCATCTTGGACCTAATCGAGCTAAAACTACAGCTCAGTGGCAACTGGTTTATAGAAAGAAATTCATGCTCAGTTTCCTCTTTCACTTTCAACCCTGATCAAAGCTGAAACATGTCTATATGTAACTGCTATAAGATATCATCATTACTCTGTACTCTATATATGGCTTTGTATGTCATCTTTGAACTGTGCTATTTTCACTCCCATGAGTCATGAATTGTTGAAGGTGGGGAAAAAAAAGCGTGTGTGCTGGTGAGCCGGGTGTTCTCATACATTTTCCTATGTAGAACTAATAACACTAATATCAAGGTCATTTAACGTCGATGAAAAGGCTTAAGTGAATTCACAGTATGATAACAGCGGTTTTCCAGTCACTATAAATAGTGCGGCTTGAGGCTATACATGACTGTGACATTATAGATTAAGGTCTGGATTCTTTGGTGACTCGCTGTTGGACAAACTTCTTCATGCGGAGAAGTGCTAATCAGTCTTTACGAGGCCAATATGTTCAGTTTAAACTCTTCCTTTATTAATGGCTGTGCTGGCAGAACAATGCAGTAGGATGTACTGTATTCTGCCACTGCCTCAACAACGATTAAAACTGTCTACTCTACTAGAATAACGCTGCTGTATCAAATATTTAGAAAGCCACACACTAAGTGTGTCCTAAAGGGCGACCACAATGTGATCTGTCATGAAATGAAGCCTGAATGTAATTGCTCCATTTCATGCATCAATAAAAAGAAGTAGTTGGTAATTGATCATGCAATGGAGATTTACAGAAATAAGCCTCTGAGCAATACTCAGGCTTAGCGCGGCTATGATTAGAGACAAAGTGTGTTCACATTTGCGTTCATGGGATAAACATTAACATCAAAGTTTAATTCAGCCATTTAAAGTTAGTTTAAGCATTTGTTATATTTTATCTGTAGCCTGGGGGGATTCTTGAGAGATCAGTCTGATTTGCTCTGCATTTATTTGTCCAGAAATCTTTTTCAAATCTAATACACACCATTGTTGTCCATCTCTGGGGAGAGACCCACAGTATATAAATGAATTACAGGCTTTTTGCAGACTTCAGGAAGTTCAGGAGTGGCTGCCTCAGTCCTGCGCATACGCACGGATATACAGTAAATGATGAGATTATTCAGCCACAGGTGTAGCTCACTGAGCACCAAGGGCGCTTATGCACTTCCCTGCCTCCAGACCAGTGTAAAACTGCTGCCCCGCTATACACATACACATGCACATGCACATGCACACACTGCCTGACTTAGGTTTGGATGCAACCAGCCGACAACTGACTGCCCCGCCCCTGAGCAGGAGAAGAAGTCAGCAATTGCCATCTGTGCCCCCGGCTTTTGGACCACTTTGAAATTAATCAGCTGTGAAGCTTAATATTAACGAGCAACCCACATGTTGGCATTATTCATGCTGGTGCAGCCACTGCAGCACTGTGGAACTGTAACACACACTGAAACAGGTGGGCTAACAGGAATAGTAGTAGATAACGGCTTCTCATTTGATGACTGGTTGCTCTTCCTCTGTTTAATGTGCATCACTGTGTGACAGTTTAACAGCTAGTTTTTAGTGCTTGGAAGAACCTATAAGGATAGTCCTTTGTGGCTCTGTACACAGGAGCATCGTTAGCTGCTATCAGCTATCTTAAAGCTAACTTGTACAATGTTCAAGTGGCAACCTGGATGCTGTAGCTCTCTACATATATTGAAGCGCTTAATTGGATCAGCCATGAGCAGCGCCCCAACCAGTGTTTATATCCTGAATTTAAAGCAACGTTATACAGTCTGAAGCCATTGGGTGCAAGGTAATAGGGGACTGGATGATTTATAGCATGACAGACAGAAAGAGGGGAAGGGGTGGCACAAAGAAGCAAGATGTGACAATGGGAAGAGAAGCGGCTGAAACATTCAGACAGTGTTGGTGCTACCATTATACGCTGCTGAGCCTCTTTTTCTGCAGACATTGACGTTTGGCGCAGTCGTGTCATAGCTGCAGCCAAGGTAAAAGCTGCAAACATGCATTAGGTGTCTAACTGTTCCAGCAGCATCTTTAGGCTGGTGTTCTGACTGCCGTGTCTCTGATGGCATTTCCACAGAGCTAGAGCCAAAGTCTTTCTCGTGTCAGACTGAACAAAGCCGTTTTCACAAGCTGGTAAACACTGTTGCTGCAGACAAAGGGCCACCTGCTTGATTAGGAGGAAGGCGGAGGTCTCAAAGACCTTCAGGAGGAATCCAGGGTCATCTGTTAGTAACGTCTTTATTTTTCAAAGCCGGTAATAATTGAAAAATGATTAAGCAGGTTGTTTGCAAATTAGGCCACAAATTAGGCAATCTAAGTTGCCTTCAGTGTTCACTTATGTTACATTTTACCCACAACATAATTTAAAAGCTCAACTTCGCATTCAGACCGAACAGCAGAAGTCTAACGAGTCACTGTCTGTTCAGTAGATGAGTAACTACACTGCTTCAACAGTAGAGACTAATGGGACCACTGATCCTGCTGGCTTAAAATGACCCTGCAGTTCAAAAGCCGACATTTACTGTACAAGCAAATGTAGGCTTAAGGGACAGCTTATCCGTCTGGCTTGAAACAGCTTGCTCAGTGGCATCGAGGGGCTCTAACTTACAAACAAGTAAAGGAAGGGATGTCTGTGCCGGTTCCAAACAACCCAATCTCAAATTAAAAGACTTGTGCTGTACAGATGTTAACATGCCTCCAGTGCTTTAATGTTAAACAATGGTTAAATGTCAGAAGTTACAACCTTGAATGCAGTGTGTTCTATTGTGTATACGAAAGGGCTGAAGTGAATCAGGCAGGACTAGTCTGCAGAATCTATACGACGTTACATATGACCTCTGTTTACCCGCCGAGTTTAGTTTTCAAGCGTTTGCTGCTGCCGTTATTTAGTTCGTCACATGTCCTCTTAGGTGTCAATATATTTTTTTTTATTTTATAAAATGATATTGTGAGTTTTGTTTCTTTGTGTGAGTCTCTCTGTTATCTTTATATCTACCTCTCTGTCTATCTGTAATTAATTGTTTCATTTGTTTGAAATCTTGTGTGTACAGGTAGTTGACACCAGAAGTACATTGAAAAGGTTTTCAGAGCAGCTTTTGAAAAACCAACAGAGTGGAATTCAATGAAAATACAAAGCAGACAAAAACCAACATCTTTCCTCTGCTCTTCTGTTAAACTTGAAAACTTCTTTTACTTAAAAGGTTGTTTGAGCCATCAGCTCATCGGATTAATTTAGTATACTCTCTGGATATTCTGTGGGTGTGAATTAGCTGTTTAGCCAAGCCTGACACATCTATATTGGCATTTTTAAAATGTCACTAGTGAATAAAGGCTAAGGGATCATTCTAAACTTTTCTTATTTTGAGCAAATCACCAAAACTGTCGCTGTGTTAGTCATTCTCTCAATACTTGAGGACTCCCTAACTCGGTTCTTTGTTCTGAGCTCCTTCTGAGGACACAAAGCTCTAAAAGCAGATTAGAAAATATGCACATTTTTATTCTACTCCAAATAAATATGATAAGGATAAAATGTGTAGTTGTTGTTGGAGATACTTCCCAGCTGCAGATTTAAAGCTCATGTTTGTTGTCATTAGAGAAGCATAAAAGTGTAGCACTGAAACACACTGTTGTGTTTTTATGGAGCTCTGTGGTACAGAGGAATAAGCTAATATCCATTAGCCTTTAGCACACAGACGGCACTTGATGGTTGGATCAGTTTATTTAGCTTTTGTTACTCTTTTTATTGGATTTCTTGACAGTAAGAAAATTATAGAATATCAACAGACATCCTTTAATGAGCAAACAACTTGATCTCCATTGATACATGTCTATTCAGTAGCCCGTACAGTGATTTTGTAGCATATGTGAATAGCTTCACAGATGTGTTCATTATCTCTTTAGATTATATTTTGTGACGGTGAAATATTTTTTCCAACAATAGTGCACTGTATTATTTCTATTCATTTCAGTCTTATCTCAATGCGTCACTAAAGTAATGAAGTTACAGCACTGTGTATTAGATAAATCAAACTTACTGACTGAACAAATATCTAAGATGTTTCTCCTCCCCTCTCAGGGCAGGGGGAGTCAGTGGCCACCTTCAAAGGCAATGAGTTCTTCAGCTACAACTTGTCCCAGACTCCCATTCAGAGCAGTTTGGATGAGATCACGCTGTCCTTCCGCACCCTGCAGAGGAACGGCCTGCTGCTGCACACAGGGAGGTCGGCCGACTACGTCAACCTGTCCCTGAGGAATGGAGCTCTGTGGCTGGTCATCAACTTGGGCTCCGGTGCTTTTGAGGCCCTGGTGGAACCGGCCAGTGGGAAGTTCAACGACTATGTGTGGCATGATGTTCGAGTGACCCGCAACCTCCGTCAGGTGTGTTTACATCTTCTGCCTTTGACTCACAATAACAAACTCGAACTTTCTGAGAAATGTGTCAATTTTTTTTTTAAATTCTATCTTGCAGGTTTACTTATATCTTATGAGTTTCAGGTTACACTAGTCCAAAGCAAATAGGGTGGAGTTACTACAGTCCACAGTCTGTGTAAACACTAACAAATTCTGCTGGACTCCCCATCTCCCATTTTCCGCCTTCTGATAGAAATTACAAGCTCATATTGGGTCTTTGACCTCTTTCTCATGAAATAGATTGCTTCGCTGGAAATCATAGTCCTTTAATAATCATGCAACTTTCTTTTTTTTTTCTTTTTTCCACACCCACAAGATTGCTGTGAAGGTCTCTTTTACCTTATTGAAAGACTTAACTCATGCAGCAATATCCGTCACAATAATGTGCCCTGCAGTAATGAAGAAAAGAGCCAGGACACTTTCTTTGTACCTCTACAGAACAATAACTGTCACACAGATTTTCAGATTTTGACAATCTCAGCTTAAACAAAAGGATAAAAATCATTTTTCAGGCAGCAGGTACTGATGCAGCTGTGCAGCAGCATCAGAGAGGTCATGCAGAGCAGCACTTTTGTATAGAAAATACAGCCATTGCATGTTTATGATATTGTACATACTGTACTGTACTCCAGCCAAGTGCAACTCGGCCCTCAGGTTTCATACTCATTAATTTTGTCCACTGGTCAAGGCACAGTGCTGAATTCCCAAAATAATTTACAGACTGCCAGGATGTTTCATTAAATGTTACCCTGGTGGCGTTCTCTTTGGCTGTAGTCATTTTACAATGAGTCCCATCATACACTAAATTTAAGCTCCACTAATAATTGTTTTTTTTATATTAACATTGAATAAATGAATATAGTAAGAAGTGTAACGTGAAATGGGTTTGCTGCGACAATAAACCCACGGATAATTACCCATTCTGCAGGTCCACGGAGGGTTTTAAAAGCTTGCATATTGTGTCAAGTGACCCACTGACAAATGTAGTTAAACAGAACTCCAGGACACTGAGGTTGCTCTTTTTCCTTGTAAACAACTGCTTGCTAACAACTTAAGCTAATACAGCATATCGGCTTGTGGTGGGGTTTTTTTCCCTGTAGTGGTCAAAATGATTAATGCAACTTTCACCTGCAAAACCTGTTGGGTTTTTTTTGTTTGTTTTGTTGTTTTTTGTTTTTTTGGTTTAGTTTTTTGGCCTCTTAGAAGCAGTTGAAAGAAGCTTTAAACATGCATCATAGCTGATATGGCAAACAGTTGCTGGTGTCCGTTTTTAACATTTATAGTCTTACATAAATATTTTTTGTTCCTTCTTATCTTGATACTACCTCTATTTATAGGAGTCGCTTTGCTATTTCTTTGTTTTATGTGGTGACGGTAAAGACTTGAACTTACATATTAACACACCCTGCAGTTATGGACCAACACTATCCTTTAAGGTCATGTCCACCTAGTATGAAGCCCAGTGGTTGCTCTCTGTTAGCTCTGCATTTGGTCTCACCCTGCTCCTATTAATATTAGAATACAATGGGCCCCTGTAGCCAAATGAAAATCCACTGTTGTTATACGAACATTACAGTAGGAGTTGGGTGATTCATGTGAGCAGTAGGTTGTGCTAATTCAGATCACGTGCCATCTTAATATTGCAGGAGAGGAGGGCGCAGCAGGATGACTAGCAAACCTCACATGGAGGGAAAAAAATGAAAAAAATATTATGGAAATATGGCATTTGTGTTTGTGTTCTGCATTCATTTGAGGAAAGGTAGAGGCCCCTTATCGCTACACACAGATCTGTTGTTTCAGCTGTGTCTGTCTGCTGTTTAATGCTGAGTTAAAAGTGTAAAGTGGGTTTAGAGACTTTTTTTGGAGCATTTTGGCCACTAATCTCTAATATCAGCACTAGAAAAATGTTCATCCATGCTAAGTCATTGCTCTCTGACCCATATGCTAATATGTTCCAACTTATTTAATGTGTAAATGTCATAGCTGTGCGTAACACATATACTTGGAGCATTAACTCAGTGTGTTGGCTTGTTTTTTTTTAGAATTTGCTTTTGTCTGTTTTGCTTCAGTCTGCCAATGCACTTGGCACATATTGGTACAAGTGTGTACAATATGTTGAGGCTGACAAATTGTATCAACTCAAGCAGAGCTTCTTTTTGCCAAGGTGCTATGTAATATTCTTAGCTTAGAAGACCATTTAAAAAATCCACAAGAGACAAGTCACATTACCGAGTCCAACAAAATCCCCGTGGATCATTTTTAGCACAGCATTGAAACCTTAAGGAAATCAAGCTTCTGAAGGTAAAAGGACTCCCGGCGTTTTTGAGCCAAATAAAGTGATCCTTAAGTAAATCTACCTGAACCATAACTAAACTAAACATGTTTCCCTCCGATGAGCTTTGCCGTTTTCAGTGCACTTTAAATATTTCATTTCTTTGCTAAAGCAAGGCTCCTTTTGTGTCTAACTCTTTCCTCGTCATCAATACACGGTTCTGAACCTGCGCATATAAAGTTGCATCCTCCTCCACATCTATTTCCTTACCCCGGCTTCCAGAGGAGCGGCAATCCAATGCTTACAACGCCACTTATGCTTTCAGCCATGCATTTGATCCCTGTGTAAATTGCTTTTCCCTCAGATAAGTTACCTCACTGACATGTAGATAGGGAGAACTGTAACTCCCAAGAGAGTGCTGGTGGAAACATTTTATTAGATCCGGTGGTGCTTTTCAGACTAGAAGTCTTCCTGTTACTATCTCTCTCTGCATCTGTCTTCCCTTTTACTGTCCTGGGCAAAAATAATTGGTGCTTATTCTCTCCCCTTCTCTGGCCCTCATTAATGATGCATCCACCTATTCTTGGACTGGACGGTGCACACTAACATGCACGCATTATCTGTCGTTGTTCCTTTTTAACACTGCACTCAATACATAGTCATAAAGATGTGTTTTTTATTTTTATTTCAGCTCAGTGAAACACTGGCTGTGTTGAAATCCTGCAGAAACATGATAAAAGAGTCTGAGTCTGAATTTGTACCAGCCTGGACTGGAGCCTCAATATTATCACACTGTGAGCCTCTAATTAATGATGTTTTTGTCTATTTCAAATATTACCTCTGAATGTATTCATCCCTCACCTCTGATTTTAAAATGCCTGTGAAGTTTTCGTCCAAGTATATGGTGTAACACCCATTATTAGAAATTGGGCATGCTTTTCCAGACGCAGTGGATTGAAAGAGAAAGCAGCATCAATCAGTTTCCAGACATGAAAGCGCTTTGGTTTTTTCTAAAGTTTCTTGATGTGCTGTATCAACAACCCACAGTCAAGCCCTGCCATTGTCCACTGTCTAAGCCAAAGATACTGAAGGCTTCAACCACAAGATAGACAGAAATCAATATCTGCCAGTAGCAGAGAACGGTGATGCAGGACCTCGTTTTAGAGACCTGACACCTGAACATACCGTGTCAGGTCATTCTTTTGTCTCTTATCCTCTCGCTTTCAACATACCATCGATTTCACAAAACAGACACCACAGATTTCACAAAGGTAAATTCACGAGATACATCAGGCTTTAAAAACTCAATCACTTGATCGTAACTCCAACAGTTCAAATGATTTATTTTGTGTATGCTCACTGAGGTGAGGGTGATCACGATCAATTTGTTCTGAATGAACTTTACTGCTCTTATTTACTGGAGTTCAGTCTGCGTGATATGTGTGTGTGGGTGTGTGATGGCAGTGTAGTTGTCGTTCATACTCTCATACAGAAATGAAGCTCAGTGTTTCCTTGACCATCCTGTTATTATTTGTAACACCTGCTGCTCCCTGAACGTTATGCTGCAAATGCCTAAATGCTTATTTTTCTTTGTGAAATTTCTAAATTAAAAAAAGGAATGAAATGAAAAAAAGTCAGCAAATTCTGTTAATTATTTTACATTATTACAATACAGAACAACTAGAGAGTGTAGTTAAAAATTAAAATGAGTGCTGTTTCTTCGTCCTTACTTCCCTCTCTGATAGTTTCTGATAAATTTCCACTTAATTCCTGCCTTGATAACTTGATTGAGTTTGTCTGGAACATTGAAACAATTAGCTTAAACTTTGAGCATGCTTATGCTTTGCCTTGTTAAAGCTGTCATTTTTCATTTCTCACCCTAAATGCAATTTATTGTAGGCAGTACTGAATTGTGGATTTTCTATTAAAAAAAAAAAGATTTTTTTCACTCACAAAGAGATTGCAACTGTATTTTTTTATTTCTTTTACTTCTACAAAGTGGAGGCTGTTTCGTTTGTGCAGGCTTTAATGTTAATTGTAAGCTTATTGTCATGGCAACTGGCATATCAATTTTTCCTCTATAGCCCTATTGAGTAACTCATTTCCTTTGTCTCTGTGTGCTGATGAGACTGATAGGAGAATAATCTTGTTTTGTTGATGCCAGTACACAAGTAACATAGCTTGCTGTCTTCATATCTTTAATCTGAAATTAATTGAGTATACTGTCGCATTCATATCTCTTTTGAGCCAAAATATCAGTGGAAGGAATATTTATGGTATATTGACTCTACTGCAATCCGGCTAATATATCAAAAACAGGGATCAGATGAGATTAGTGAACCCTTCAAAGCTGTTCTTGTAATTGCCTTCAAGATCCAACATTAAGGCAAGCTCAACTAGAATCAAGAAATGAAGCATGAAATAATTAGGCCAGTTCATTCTGTTTAACTCAAAATCTCTCTCATGTCTTGTCATTTGTTTTCTTCTTCTCCCTTTTCCCCTCAACGGCTCCTCCAGGTGACGATCTTGGTTGATGGGATTCTCACCACCACCGGCTACACTCAGGAGGACTACACCATGCTGGGCTCTGATGATCTCTTCTACATAGGGGGCAGCCTCAACACGGCCGACCTGCCAGGCTCCCCGGTCAGCAACAACTTCATGGGCTGTCTAAAAGATGTGAGTGCAGCTTGACCTCGGTGCCGACAGAGGACTGGAAATACTATCCTACCCTCCTTAGATAGCACCATCCCTTCCTATAAGTAGAGCATGTTCTGTGTATAGAAATCACCCCTCGCATTCATATCGATTGTCGTGCTGTAGGGTATTTGAAGGAGAAACATTAGGCTGAGAGGCTGCGCCGTGCAGAGTATGTGCATTTATAGACTCCTGAGGGAATCCCTTTGAGAACACAGAGCTAATATTCATAAGAAACAGATGCATCTTCTAGTGTTCATTCTGTACTCAGGTTTCATCACTATATTCATATTTCTGAAGTTTTTTTATCTCTGGCGTGTACCTGTCACATTAATTATCTTGAACAAGCAAGTTAAGATCATGTCCTCTGCATTTGAATGAGTATAGACAAAGCAGTGAGTTATGGGTTAATGCCCTATTTCAGCCTGGTCTAACAAATTTTTAATGAAGTGAGCAATCTCATAAAAAGCAAATGAAGTGCTATGTGCATTAAAAAAGAGAGAAATGCTATCTCTAACCCTTGAAGGATCAGGAGGGGACATGGCTAAAACAGTTTGAATTAAAATAGTAAAGCAGGAGGTTGCATAAGTGTCAGGGTGACAGTTGGATGTATACATATTTTCTTAGAGGGTAAATACCCAACTGGAGCGACTGAGTTTTCCTGTCAGAGACACTTACATCAATGATATAAGCCCTTTTTTTCCCCCCATAAACGCTTATAAACTGTTATTAGGCTCTGTTCTTCATCCCCATTAAATCAATCTGCATGGGATTCAGCTGGGAGTACAATGCACCAAGGACAGAACAGACACATTATTTAGATTTCACAAAATGCACAATGCAAATAGAGTGGGAATAACCTGACAAAGCTAGCAACAGCAGCTCTCTTTGTGTGAGAGTAAGAGCTTGGTAGATAATAAAGACCGGTATGTTATCTTGCTTTAAGAAGATTTATTACTTATTTTTAATATCATTGGGGACTGTGCATATGATGTCAGTGCTTTACCTTGAAAAATATTTCTTTTTCTGTTTCAATTTTGAATGAAACCTGTTGAAAAAAGCGGTTGGTTTGCCATGTACTATCCACAAAGCTGCATTTATTAGGGAGAACTGAAATCTTAGCAGTTAAGCATTTTTGTCCATTTTGTCATTTAGTTTCCCAAATAAATAATCCCACAGACTTTGATCTCCTGATGTTTACTCTAGCGCCACCATGAGGTGAACATTTGTGGTTTTAAATGTATCTATTCTTGTCAACATTCACTCCTCAGGTCTCTTACTCCTCACCTCACTCCTCAGATCCCTGTCAGGTATTATCTCCCCCCATTGGTTGGAGGATGTGTTGCAACAAAACTCTACTTGGATCCTTCTAAATTAATCATGTTACTACATTTTTGGATCCCCATTTGCTAAAATATCAGCATATTAACTTCTGTGAATCCATAACTAAATGCATTTAAGCTAAATGCTAAAATGTTTAGTAGCTAAATGCTAAAAAGCACTTAGCCGTAGCTTACATTGAAAAAAAAAAGCATTTATATTTTGAATACAAATGTTAATACATTATGAGCATTATTAATGTAATACCTGATGATACAAAATGAAATCCTCTCATAGTAATTACATAAACCATAACACAGTAACCTGCCTTCAAAACTACAGATTCCCATCAGCCTCAGCAGTACTTTGTGTTAGCATGCTATTGGGCTAACCTTTGATATTAACATGCTGATGTTGGCATCTTGTTCAAACACTAATGTGCCTTACAAAAGAACTAAACAATCAGAGATTCACCATCAGTTTGTTAAAATATGTTTTGGGCTGTTGCTTTTCATTTTGAGTCTAATCGTCCACACACTCTGCAGAAAGAGAGTTTTGTCCATTAAACTCAGCAGTACAGACACATTTAAAATTAAAGTGTTTTTTCACAGTTTTGGCAGTATTCATTAATCAAGCACATAACATTTTAAAGCAGTCAAGCTTTAACTAAATGGTTTTTAAACCGAGTGTTGACATAACTACCGCGCTGTGTGAATGCACTAAAATGAAAATGAGATGTTATTTATGGGCAGGTTGTTGTCCCGGCACCGCTGCCAATGCTGCAACCTCCGCTCTGTGGGCGGTGTGGCTGCTGGTGGTGTTTAGACCTACTACTGCTGTGCGTAGTCCCACAGATGTACTGTAGGCATGCAGGGAGAGTACGGCGGGATAAAGAGTCATGAAGACGGGATGACAAACCCGTCAAGTCGCGCTAATGAGGGTGAGCTGTGGCAGAGGCAGAGCTGATCAAATAGGATGAGCCTGCCAGGAAATCCAGGAGCCAGGTTCAGAGACGGGTCAGGCAAAGCTTGAGCTCTGAGTTTGGTGATAAACTAAGGGAACAAAGCTCTGTGGTGAATGGAGAGAATTTACACATAAATATTCATCTTAATTCATGTGGGAAAGAAAATGAGCAGTGACTAAAATATTTATTATATAAGCAGCAGATATATTTAGCAGGATATCTGTCTTATTGTTTTGAATGCAGAGCTTTTGCCATGACTAATCTATCCAGACGTTACATGGTAATAGATGTGAGCTCTGCCGGGTAGAGGCCATCAGGTTCATCAGGTACAAGGAAAATAATGGGCACTTTCAGACAAACGTCTCGACTACAACAACTAGCAGGGAGAGATGAATCTGTCTTTGAAGTCGCCAGCTTATTGGTCTGTGGTATGTGTGCCCACAGGATATCCCACACCGCATCATTAGGTTCCTCTGCTTTAATGCTTCGAAGATTGTACCTGATTTGGTTATGAAGAATGTGCTCACGCAGCTGTTAGCAGCAGTGAAGGTCTTCATTCTCAGACTGCTGTTATTCTTCACCACTTGAGCATAAAAGACACGAGGGCTTTGTCACTCGACACTAGAAGAGCTTTATTCTTGTGTTTTGGGATGCTCTGTAATCCTCGTCACATACAACAGGCGTCTGAATTGGTGAAATAGGATTCCAGTTCCTGTATTGTCCTTCTGCTTACATAATAGCCATGCAGAGGTCACAGTTTGCCTTTCTGTGGCCCTCTATGCATTTTTTTTTTTTGTTTGATGTGGTGTTCCCGGTTGTAAGAAATAAGCGTGCATAAAATTGCTAATACACTGTTTCTGCTTAATATGAGCCACTGTCTTGATTGACCGTCTTCCCATTTAGAAATTGCCTGTTACACCCATTTCTCGATGGTCAGTTTCACCATCTGATTTCACTGCTTAATTAGTCACACTGAGGCGGTGTGAAGTGTGATATTGGCTCAAATTGCCTCTCAGCGCGGCTGTTAGTCCTCTGTGCAGTGTGGTGTGTCACCTCAGGCAGTGACTGGTTACAGAGCAGTGTGGCAGATAACAGTGGGCTCCGGGTGACTTACAACTGATGCAAAGTGAGACAAGGATTGTTGTCTCCTGCTGTGCATATTGATGAATCCAGGAAGAGAGCAGAAAATAACAATAACAGCACAAATAATCAACCCCATAGCAAGTATTTTATAGAAGTGTGCTTTCATTTTAAGCAGGTCGCGGTTTATCTTTTATGTGGTAAAAGCAAATATATTTTGAGAGGATTTTTGTATTTCTGTGTTTCCTGTGATTGATCTAAAATGCCAAATCAAAGACAGAGGGAGGTCTGTTGTACCTTCAATCCAGCCAGAGTGGATTTTAAAGCTGCTTTTGCATCATGAGCTCAGCAACGAAAATGAATCAAGTCTATGCCCTCTTACATTTACTAAATGTCCCTCTTTAAATAATAAATTGTGTGTTGTGCTTGAGTCCACCTTTCTCCCACCTACCAGCTCTGCTTGGATTTGATCTTTTTCAGTTTTTTTTATCGTGTAGGTGCTACGTCTATGTTTCCTCCGCTCTGAATTTAAGATCAGGCTCATTGTGCATTCCCGTGTGAGTCAGCTAAATGTCTAAAATTTACATGTTTGCATTTGCATCTAAATCTAAATGCCTTTTCGCAGGCATTACAGCTCTTGTGGCCTTCTTCTTCTTCTCATAACAATTTTTGTACTTAATAAGGAAATTGTGAAACCTGCACATCAAGATCAGACCTTGACAGGTACTTGGTTTGGTGAGGAGGGATCTCTGGTTAAAAATAATTGAAAACAGTCAGTTCCAACGAGTAAAATACAATTTGTTCAGTTTTCATGTTTCCTTCATCCCTGCACAGATGCAGCGCACAGCATGACTGAACATTATCAGAGAGAGAGAAAACATGATTGTTTTTTTTTGTTTTGTTTTTTTAACATAGTGCATCAAGTGCACGTCCTTCATGCACATAATTAAAGGTGTTAGTTTATTGGACACGACTCTGAGAAAGAAATCTGAGCCCTGAGTTCAGGGATGATGCAACATGTTTTCAGCAGCATGTCCTCCGGAATGCTGCTGTGTCATATCGATTCCAGTATTTATTGATGACTAATGTTCAACCTTTGCACTGAATTTATTGCTCTCTCCAGCTGTCATCTTACCACAACATCTCTCTCATTTATTAGGTGGTCTACAAGAATAATGAGTTTAGACTGGAACTGTCGCGGCTGGCTGAACAGCGGGACCCTAAGATCAGTATCCATGGTGACCTGATCTTCAGCTGCGAGAACGTGGAGGCCCTGGAGCCCGTCACCTTCGACACACCGTTTGCCTTCTTGACATTGCCCAGGTGGAACACAAAGAGGACGGGCGCCATATCTTTTGACTTCCGCACCACAGAGCCCAGCGGCCTGTTGCTGTTCAGCCATGGCATCCTTCAGGGTACGCAGCCCGACAGGAAGCCCCGGGCCGACTTCTTCGCCATTGAGCTTCTGGATGGATTTCTCTACCTGATCATGGATATGGGCTCTGGCAGCATCAAGATGAAAGCCAGTAACAAGAGACTGGATGATGGCGAGTGGTGCCATGTCGACTTCCAGAGGAAAGGACGCAACGGTAAGAGAATTAAGTGTATTTGTGAAAGCAGAGGAGGCCGTCTGTCTGTTTCTGTTACTGTGTTTCTCCAGTCCTAGCTGTGAAGGAGAAAAAAGATTCCAAGCTCTAAAATCACCATATGCCAGCATGGATACAGTCACATAGGCATGCTTCTGCTTTTTTATGCACAGCAGTGGAACATGCATGCATATTAGGTTTTAATTACAATGATATTTTTAGTTGCTGTAATCTATGTATGACATTTTGAAATCTGTGTTAACCTATTTCACAAGTGGCCAATTATACAGTCACCCACCTCAAATTTGGCCTTATTAGTACAATCCAAATGTCTGCCTTATTAGGAGAAACCGAAAAAAAAAAAAAAAAAAAAACCATTTAATTGTTTATTTATTTGTTAAAAATTAGAAATT
>JAQMCX010000012.1:11146484-11168086 GCA_029814765.1 Acanthurus leucopareius
TTAAATTTTTTAAAATGTGCAAATTTAAACTTAAACCAACAAAAAATTTGGCTTTTTTTTTAAAAACAAATTTTTTGCATTTTTCGCACAAACCCAAAAAAAAAAAAAAAAAAAAAACGCTGTTCATTCTTTATTTCTTTCTTCACATTTCTAAATTCTAATATCACATTTCTAAAAATACATTTCCCTCCTTCTGGAGCAGGGTAAGATTAGTCATTCAACATTCTTCACTTTTCAGAGCAAGTTTTGGTTGTAGACGCTGCTTTGCCCTCAAAATCAACTTGCGAGGATTGGCAGTAAAGTTTCTTAATCGTCACTTTTTTTAAGACAAGCAGAGACAAGTGCCCACTTCCTCAATCTCACAGTTTGTTCTCAGTTCTCACTTCAACCCACACACACCTGTCTTCATTTTTCTGCAACAAAAACATTGTATGAGTACAAGTTGACTCACTCTGCCCTACAGGCTTTATCTCCGTGAACAGCCAGAGCATCCCCTTCTCCGCTAATGAAGGCAGTGAGATCCTTGACCTAGATGGGGATATGTATCTCGGAGGGTTACCTGAGGATCGCCAAGCCCTCATGCTGCCCCCTGAGGTGTGGACGGCGTCCCTCAGCCTCGGATACGTGGGCTGTATGAGGGATCTCTTCATTGACGGACAGAGCCGTAACCTGTGGAGGCTGGCGGAGGTTCAGGGCGCTGCGGGTGTCAGCAGTCTCTGCACTAGAGAGACTCATGTCAGGTGTGCCAGAGACACATGTGCCAACGGTGGACACTGCAGAGAGGGCTGGAACCGCCACATTTGTGACTGCAATGGCACTGGCTACCTGGGTCCCAGCTGTGAGAAGGGTAAGAGTTACTTAGAATGGATGGGAGGGATGAGTAATTCTAAAATGCCTGTGCAAAGCTTTTAACACACTTTGGCCAGTATTTTATTTATTAACTTAGCTGTGGAGTGGCTGGAAAGTGCCTTCACAGATGGAAAAAACCATGGATACAAAGAAAATTCATTATCCAGCTTCACTGCTTAGGCCTCTAAACAATAATAGTTTCATTTGCAATTGCATCACAATCATCAACATATCTTCATCTACATGCATAATGAGCGCCGTGCACTCAGCTCAGATAACCATCAACGTCCATAAAGCAGTCTAGGTGACAATGAAAGGATGAAGGAAAATTCAGTTATTTTCAATTTAAGCCATTTAAAAGTAAATTGCAGTATTCTCTTACAGTACAGTGATTTATTAAGGCATTCTCAGTGCCATGAGGTTTCCAGTGTTTCATTAGAATTTCAATGCCGCTGAGTGATTCGGCTTGACTCACTTTGCATTTACCATGCAGATGGTTTTCTCACAGAGAGCCCAAATTACGCAGATCCATTGGCAGCTAATAGTATGAGGATATATGAAAATCACTCTAGTATTGCTCTATGACCAGTATAAATCCTTCAGAAATGTGATTGCTGCTGCAATCGAGCCTCTGTCTCCGTATGTCTCCCAGGCTTTTTCTGCCATCTGCTGCGACGGATGAAAACTGCAATCTAAAATTATATCATGCAGCACCTGAGATAAGCTCAAATAGAATTCAGGTTTCATTCTGTAAATGCCGTGTTTGTAATTTTTGCTTTGTGATTCACTTTGGGACTCATTGTCTGCTTCCTCTTCATGAAATCTGTAGAGGCCACGATGGTGAGCTATGACGGCAGCATGTATCTGAAGGTGGTGCTGCCGAGGACGATCCACACAGAGGCTGAGGACGTGGCCCTCCGTTTCATGTCCCAGAGGGCTTTTGGGCTGCTGATGGCCACCACCTCCCAGCAGTCAGCGGACACCCTGCGTCTGGAGCTAGACGGAGGCAGAGTGAAACTCACTGTGAACCTGGGTAATGCTGCAAATGCAAGCAGATAATACCAGTTGACCTTTTAGGATGTGTCACCTAGCAAGAGTCCTCAGATAATAGTTTTGGCTCAGACTCTCCCATTCCTATCTTCATACACAATAACCACAGTTGCTTAAAAAAAAGATAGCACATCCCTTCATTCTTTTGCTTCTTGCAGGAATTGGAAGTTTTTTACAGAGACTCATGATGGTTGTATCTGATTTATTCCTTGTAGTTTTAATAATTTGCATTCGATTACCTCATTGAATTCTACACAAGAAAGAGAAAATGCATATTTCCCATTACTTTTGCTTGAAATCATCTGGGGTTTAATCTGGTAATTGTGGTTTTATAAGAGCCTATGCTTCTTAACTGCTATAGCACCGGGATGCACAGACAGCGTACTTGTAGCACAATTCTTTTTCTATTTGACTTAGAAGTGTGGAAAATCAAATTGTTACTTTTTATAGGAAAGCTCATAGTGTATAAAAGTAATTATTAAATCATCATTTCATGCATAAAACTCAGAATACAATACAAATTAAACAAATTAAATTAAAAAAAAATATCCAGACTGCTGCATTAAGAATCTAAAATTAAAACATTTTAAGAAGCAATTTATGGAAGATCTCGAGGGGATCAAAGCCTTTTTAAGCAACTGTGCGTGTGTATAGTCTACCTTCTCTCTCTTTCTCTCTGTCTTTCTTTCTGTCTTTCTCTCTCAGTTCATCCAGTGGTCAGGTCCCATCTGACCGTCTCGGCTCTTTCAGCCCTTCAATGGCTTGTCTGCAGTTCAAGGAGAAGGCAGTCAGAGACCAGATCCGTCATTAAGCTGAGTTATTACCACTTAGATCGCTCACGCCATAGATGTGGCTGCACTAGTTCCCTCCCTCCACATTTACTGGCCTGTCCAGTTTAGAGCCGCTTCACTGAGCAGGGGGTGCCAGTGATGGACACACGCACACACACACAGGCACTCACACACCCACCCACACACACACATGTTCCATCACTTGTGGGAATATCATAGATACAGACTTTAATTTCCTGGAGACTTACGATAACCTTGACCTTAGCTGAAGTCTTCACCCTTTACGTTAAGGGGACCTGTGATTTGTCCCCATATGGAAAGCAGATCTCCACTATGGGACTGTGTGAACAGATTTTTGTCCTCACAACGTGAGTAATACATGTTCTCACACACACACACACACATACGAACAGTCTTTCTGGTCTCTGGCTGTCTGTATCCACTGCTCTGTGATGGTTGACAGCTTGAGAGCACGTCTCAACCACATGACTTACACCAACAAATTCATTTACAGTTGGATAAATTAGTTTAATTATTCAGACCATGCAACTGACGTGTGGGTGAATCAATTTTTAGGCCAAAAATCTGACCACTGCAAAAGTATTTGAAAGGTATTAGCTGTTACAGACATGAAAAATGTTAGCAAACCTTAACATTTGAGTTGTTGTGATTTTTTTCATGGTGTAAGGTTCATTGTGGCTGCAGGTTTTGCAAATCGCCCTTTTCCTCTCTATCTGATCTGCACAGTATTTTGCCAGTAGTTTGAATTAAAGAGTGAAGACAGATCAAGGTTTGGGCTTTTGTGTGGAGGTGCATCGGTACTGTGCAGCGTGTACATTTTTCTGAACCGATTAGGCAACCAAGTATGTTATCCCCAACCTCTTAAATAACACTTTCGTGGCTTTTTCAGTAGTATTCAGTAAAATTATGCAATAAAATTAATGTCTTGTTTCTTTATGAATGCATTTAAGCTAACCTTAAAGGGAAAATTCTCTACATTTTATGTGGCTGTCTAATCGGTGTTTAAACGTTGTTAACTGAAGCAATATACAGTGCATGCTATATTAACTGATAAAGCTGAGTCCTGCTGCTGCAAAATCTGTTCTTCCTCTGACACTAGTGTTGCCATTGGTGTTAGGGAAGAACCACAGGCTGTTTCAGCTTTAATGGCCAGGGAGATCTCTGCTATTAAAAAACAAAACTTGTTGTCTTTGCTTCTGTTTTGCTCAGCTGGTGTTTGAAAGTCATGTGCAGTGTATCCTGGTACACAAAGCCACTGCAGGCTCATCTCTGCGAGCAGGAAAACTCAGTTCTCTCTGCAAATAAAGCACACTGAGAATTTTATTGCTTCAATTAATTACATTTATCATCAACACTGATTGATCTTTCACATAAAATGCAAATTAATATTCTGATTCTGGCTAAACTATGATATACAAGAGGCTAAATTTGTCTGACAACTGATGATTTGATCTTAAAGAAAAACAAAAGCTTCTCTCTTTTGATTGATGGACTGTAAGGTGGCTTGCTCAGTCATACTTGTTTAAATCTTCAACCAAATCTGTTTCCACAGACACAGTAGGGCGTGTTTGTTGTTGAACCTTAAAGCATGTTTCAGTAAAACGATCAGTCGTGGTATCTGAAACAGTCAAATCCATTTCTGACACTGAATGTAAGCAGCCACATCAGAGCTGATACTGATGCCAAAAATAATACTGGTGCACCTCTACGTTTATGGTCAATAAATCTATTATTGATCCCAGCTTTGATCTGGTCTATTGTACTCCCAGCAGTGCCAGACACATGCTGAGATTCTCCTTTCACTCGCCTTTTTTTGCTTTTTTCTAACATTATGCACACCACAGGGAGGAAAGTGGCGGTTTAGACTCTTGACGCTGTCCCCGGATGGTGGGCTCTGAAAAGCACTAAAGTGTCTGCAGAATGTACCTTGAAGGATGTGAAATATTCTCCTCTTTTGTGCTGTTCTTTTTTTCTTTTAATCTCACCATCTCACTCTCTCTCTCACCAGATTGTATCAGGATAGACTGTAATCTCAGTAAGTGTCTCCTATGATTATTTACTGTACCATGATATAGAGAACATGCACTGTGGTGTAATCATGTGCCTCCTGCTCTGTTCCCTTATGAAACACAATGTAATTGATTTATTCTGGCCCACAGCTCTCTTGTTTACTGCTTTTATCGGTCTCACAAACATCATTACAAATATAAACACAAGAACAAGACTTCACTGTGCTGTACGGTTTAATACATTTGGATCCTTTTTGCTCTACGCCCATGAAACTCATTTTAGTAACATTTTAAATTGCACATTTGTCCTTATTACAATGCAATAATGTTGTAATCCAATGTAGCTAAATTTGACATACAGTTATGCTGCCAATGAGTCTGTCATTTATTTGCCTGCAACTAATTTTCTCACACAGCTGATAATTGAGCACAGTTCAGGCACAATCAGCAATTATCTGTGGTGAGAAAAGCAGCGCTCATTCGCGGTGAGGAGAAAACTGTGATTTCTGTAACTGAGTAATCACACTGCAGCGGCAGCTGAGATCATTTTAAAGCTCAGCCTGGTATCTGATCAATAGATGAGCATGAGACAAGACTGTCAGCTTTTAAAAAGAGTTGTATTCTTCTTAAAATGTTGAAACTTGTTAGCAAGATTACAGTTTTTTTAGAGCCAATTATGTTCATTTTAGGAAAATAAATGCAATGGACATATTCTTTATAATTGAGTTATGCCATCAGATTTCAGTTTTTCATGATACATCTTTTGATTGTAATAAATGTCTGAATCTGACAGGTCATCACAGAGCAACAGACACTTTTTAATCTCTTGATTCCCTCAAGATTTTAATTTTAAGAGGCATTGTGGAACAGATGTGCCATCAAATGCAGAATGGATAAACTGGGTTAAATCCTTCAGCAAGAAAAATCAAGAAGACAAGAAGAGAGCATCCGTCAAATACATTTTGAAATGTATGAAGTGTGGAGTATTTAAACAGGAGAACATAATTCCATTGATTAAAAGGCAGATGAATGCCACAGACAGATCCTCCTCGGTATCAACACAATTGATTAGTTGGTATTCTGAGCTCTTGTGAAATGGAGTAGTACTTTCAGCTGTACCATGATAATGTTGGATTATATGATGTAGATTGTCGCTGTCACCTGATAGTGAGGACAGGCAATTTTAGTTTTTGTTCAGACTACAGCGGTGTGAGAAATAGATAACAGCCACTGCGAGTGGAGAGGTGAATGACTCTCTGATATAGATCATCCAATACAGAGGAGGCTTATGAATGCTTATGAAAGTTATCACTATAATTGAGTGCCGCCTGAGAGCTTGTTTTCACTCCTCACCTATAAATAATTGGATATTTCTCTAAAATAAAAGTGTTAATGTTCAGTTCCTCAATGATTTGCACCTTGAATACTTGCCATTATCATTGTCCTTAATGCTTAACTGGGATGAAGGGAACCCATCGCAACAACTGTTTATGAGCTCTCAAACATATTTTAACATGTAAGTATGCAAAATAGAAAAATCAATAACAGGCAGTCTGTAATGTAATTTTGTCTCATGCTAATCTGTTGATCTGAGGTGCTGATTTAATAGCTGTGTAGCAAAAAGGGTCACTTTTAGTGGCACAACATATTTACGACACATGTCTGAGGCTAAGCAACAGTCCATTATGTTTAATGGATTACTTTGTTTTTCTCTCATCAAGGTGAGTAAAATACGTGTTGTTTATTTGTGTGTGTGATTGTGTATGTGTATGTGTGTGTGTGTGTGTGTGTGTGTGTGTGTGTGCGCTTGCATGAGAGTGAGGATGGTTGGACAGAAGGGAGGTGTGCATGTACCGTCTCTGTTGACCCGTTCAATGAGCCACCTGCAGGAAACACATTTAGGGCCATTTTCAACTGCTGCGCTGCACTCGTTAGAACATAAATTATACATAGAAATGATTATGAAAATAAGACAGAAAATATGTGGATCATGGAAGACAGGATGCATATTCTTTATCACCTTAGATATCGGTTTTAGAAATTGCCCTCTTTACCAGCAGATGGCATTGTACTATCATATACTGTCCACAGAAAATATGTACTGTATTTGCCCTCCTCTGTATGCACAAAAACCATGTTTCTGATCAATTATGTATGTATACTACACCAGTGACCTCCAAGGAGCTTTATTACTTAAGATGTCTTGATATATGGCTTGTTAATAGGTTTTATGAAAATGGTGTCACATTTTAAACAGCAAAAATTATCTTCCTAAACGTTTAAAGAAATCATCATTTAGTAAATGCTATCACTGGGAGGAATTGTAGTTTGTGCCACAGACTCACTGGGAATTTTAAACATCCTTGTTTTGGCTATTTTAGTGGATTTACTTGATTGAAGGATGCAGAAGTGAGATTTCTCAGGTTGAGGGATCTCGTGAGTGTGGCTCATTTCTGAAGGAATCAAAGAGACAGCCCATCTGCAGCAGCTGCTTGGAAGCTGTCAGTGGGAGGGTAATAGTTGTAAGAACAAGTGTTGCTGCAATTCTCTTGATTAATTCTCTGGAATCTTGGGAATAATGGTACACTACACACTTTTGAAACGAGGCATTTGTTCTACAAAATTACAGAATTACCATAACATGCTTTGATTAACATGCACATCCTGCGTTCAAAGTCTCAGCTCAATCATAATGCTGACCTGTATAACCACACCATGCCTTTGAAGTTATCCTTGTTTGAAAATATTAATGAAATTCAATTTAAACTGAGGATCAAACTGGACAAAATGGACCGTGTACATGTGCAGCTCGCTCCGGAGCCTCTGGAAGCTGAGCTTGTGAGGGGCAGGCTTTTTGAAAGGAGGCCACATTTCAAAGGGTTTAGAGTCAGACGACCGTGTGAATACATATTATACTCCACCGTTTTACTACCCACTGCAGTGTGAGAGAGAGATCACCATCACTGATAGTGATCTTTTCCCAATGCTGACATAATATTCCATCACTGAAAGAAACAGATGGCAGTCAGTTTTGCTATATGTATATTTATATTTACTTAGAGAACATTTATTATAACCCTAAATCAAAGATTACTACAATAATACTATTATTTATTACATTTTTTTTTTTTTAAATGTCGCAATTTCCTCTTATTCTGCCAAATTTAGTTGTGTGTGAAGTATATATATATGAATATGAAGCACAGGGTCGATAACATGCAGTTCCAATATAGTCAAGCTGTTAGGACTCCTGGTCTTTACCCAGATGACCTGAGTTAAACTCCTGGTACAGGAACAGGATCATGTCTTTATGTTAACATTTATTATTGCTGCCATAAATGCCTGTAATTTCATTGCACTTTCTATATAGTACAAGGTACTTAATTGACCTCTGTATGAGAACTGTACTGTAATGGATGCTATCGTGTTACATATAGCATCTTCTTTAGGAGAGCACTGGATTTGGCGCAGCTACACAGTTCAGTCAGACTCTTGGATGTGTTATGCTAGTAATGTTGCCCCAAGCTGCTAGTCTCAAGCAGAGCTGAGCATTAGGCTACAGAGTTCATGTTAAGTTCACTTTCTAAATCCACAACACCAGATTTTCTTCATTTTCTTCATTTTCAAACTTGTAGTCCTCAGCACCAACCCAGGCTGACTTAAGTGACATCATTCAAGGCAATTCACAGCTAGATAATAAAAGCTACAATGTTTTTTTCCTCATGCGTAGTAACGTCAGTAAGTGTGAACAGACTCTGATGTGGAAGACAGTTGGAGCTCTCACTTCATGTGTATCTAAAAATAAATGATTTCCAATTAATATGTACCATAATTCAAACAACAACATTAGACAGCAGTGCAATTTCCTTGCAAGAATGTCTCTGTTTTTCTCTTTTAGTATTGGGATGTTTGGTGCAGACGCTGACACTAGCCAGAAGCAAATCTCACCTCTGAGAAGCACAGATAAGATGAATAGACCCTACTATCCAGCACTGTCTCCTCTTTTATCACATCAAATCTGGTCCATGCCTCAGTATTTTATGATAGAGATTTACAAAGTAAACACTTCTGCTTTTGTGCTGGACATGATTTCAGCTATTGGTTTGTTTTTTCATTTTCTAAGTAAATCCATCAAATACAGAGGGAGCAGGCTTTGATGCGATTGATCTGTCTGGAGCGTTCAGTCGATATTCAGCAGGTGGATGGTGGGTATCATGCAGTGTGCTGCAAAGACACTTGATATGCAGCCCTGGACAATGTCTCCAGTCGCAATTTTATTTCCCCGAGGATGAAACAGTGAAGTGTTCGGAAACCAGTTGATGTTTTTCCATTTATTGCCCTCTGTACGTCCCCTGTAATTCTCCTGCACCCTGAGCTCAATTAGACAGACAAACCCCTAAAGGCGCAGTCAGCTTAGGCAAGGCATGGCCAATTAGTTTCCCAAGCGATGTCAGAACTCCTTTGAACTGCTGTATCGGCCTGTTGCATAGGCACTGATTCGGGGTGACGGTGCTGCAGTGGCAAGCTTCTGCACTGTGACCTATTTTGAAACTGGCGAAAAAGGCAGAGGATAGTGCAGAAATTGAGAAACTTGAAGCTGTACGTTCGAGCCAAACCTCCAGATGATACCTAATGTTTCCCCAGCAGACATCAATTAAATTTCCCTTTAAGGAAAAGCATGCTATTTCAGTAAAAGAATCATTTAGCACATGTCAGCCATTCAGTGTTTTTCTTCCCTTCCTCATATAGCTGGTGTAGACTGAATGCAAATTACTGGTTGCGATTAAATGTTGATGACTGTTTGTGTGTGTAAGTGACTCTGTAAGTGAATAAATGTATGCGCCTGAGTAAAGACTGCATGTCAGGTTAAGAGAGAAAGAGTGTGTACTGAGCTGATGTGGCATGATTGTCACTCGACGCCTTCCTTCTCTTAGGCAAAGGACCAGAGGTACTCCTTGTAGGCGAGAAGCTGAATGACAATGAGTGGCACGCAGTGAAGGTGGTGCGGCGTGGGAAGAATTTGCAGCTCTCTGTGGACAATGTGACTGTGGAAGGTATTGTAGGAATGCAGGAGCTGTGCTTACAACGATATTTTAAAGATATTTGCAGTTTAAGCTACATGTTTTGATCCGTAGGCCACATGACTGGCGCCCACACCCGCCTGGAGTTCAACAACATAGAGACGGGGATCATGACAGAGAGACGCTTCATCTCTGTGATGCCTTCCAACTTCATCGGCCATCTGCAAGCTCTCTCCTTCAATGGGATGCTGTATCTGGACCAATGCAAGAACGGAGACATCTCCTACTGCGAACTGAACGCTCGCTTCGGCATGAGACATATCGTAGCCAATCCTGTAACTTTTCTAACTCAAGCCAGCTACTTGGCCTTCTCCACTTTGCAGGCCTACGCCTCCATGCACCTTTTCTTCCAGTTCAAGACCACCAGTCCGGACGGCCTGATTCTCTACAACTCTGGAGATGGTAGTGACTTCATCGTGGTGGAACTGGTCAAAGGGTAAGTGCTTGGGTGTTAGGATTGAGCCCTATTTAAAAATTTTAACTGAAGAAGGATAGATGAGGCTATTTGGGCAGGAACAGACTATTTATATGTACCTAACTCTGTGCTTGCATTGTCTTTTGTTTCAGTGCAACAACAATTGTCTGACAGGCATATAAATCGTCTGCTTTCCTTTACCGTCGAAGTTACCTAATCATGATTCATATCTGGAATCCGTCAGCCAGCAGCATTTGAAAGAGACGCGAAATAGCTCTGATCATCATAAATAATTTTGTTAGAGTAGAAAAGCACAAGTGCAAAAACTAGCTGCCATTACAACTGCACAAGTGTCATTCTCACCGTCAGATCTACCTGAGCACATTTGGCAACAAGTATGTTCCAGATGTTTTATTCATTTTAAATAATTTTTTTGCTAGAGAGAATAGCAGGGGAAAAAAAAGGTTGTGGAAACAAAGCAGGCAAGGCAACAACTGTAGCTTCCCACTGTCAAACCTCGCACACTTTCTCCCGGTTAGCAATTAGTCAGCAGGAGGCCGTGTTCGGCTCTGGAGCCTGCAGCAGAAGCCTGCACAGACAACACAGACCAAAAATGGCTTCCAACACTTCTGTCACAGTTTTCAGCCTGTTTAATGTTATGTGTGAAATGTAGCAGCTTTGTCGTGGATGCTGCTTAACTTTGATTTAAGCGAGATTCCTTTTTTGACAGCACACTGTCTGCTGATGAAATTTAACATCAACATGATGCCTTGAGCCTCACCGTGTGTGTCACGTTATTTATTTGAAAATCTACAAAGCTGTGCAACATTTCCTAGTTAAGGCTGACTAAGTGGATGTAGACTGTGGTTATTGAGTGACTGTTTCTGTCAGCATTCTCTTCCTCTTCACCTGTCCGCACTGTTACTGTTTAAAGACGCCAACAGCAGCCTTTGAGCAAGTACCCTGCACTATATATATGATAAGTAAACATTACCCTAACCTGGACGCTCTCAGTTTATAAACAAGACAGCAGCTGTTAGCCTTTCTTTTACAGGGATTTTGACATTTTATGACCAGACCTTGCCGCCCTACGTGCATAGTTTCACAAAAACAAGTGTCACTAGGGTCCCATGACACTAAATTGCAGTGATGCCGTTTCTGCGACCTGAGCTTTGCGCTGCTCAAAATGTTTGTGATCGGTTTAAAAAAATTAAGTATTGTGGAGAGTTGACTATGCAACATTACTGCATAGCCATGCATGTCATCATAATAATTTGAAACATGCTATGATCACAAAATGGGTTCCAGCTATTTAATCATCTAGTTTTTAAATGGAGTTTGGTCTGAGGATAAATTATACTGCATTAGACGTACTAATTGTAAACATCTGTGTTCTCCTGTAGGTATATTCATTATGTTTTTGACTTGGGAAATGGGCCGTCACTAATGAAGGGAAACTCTGACAAGCCACTCAATGACAACCAGTGGCACAATGTGGTGATCTCCCGCGACAACAACAACGTTCACATTCTTAAGATTGATTCCCGCACTGTCACCCAACATGCCAACGGAGCCCGCAACCTGGATTTGAAAGGTAACTTATCAGAACAGCTGAAAGTATTTTATCAGATGCGCTCCTTTGTCTCATTCTGCATTATAAACCATTTTCCAGTTTTATTCTAACTCCTTCATTCAAGACTGTAAAGTAATCAATATCCAACACGCTTTTAGTGTAGAGATTTGTTGTTTTATGTTATGAATTCATTCTGAGACAAATACACCATGTTTTTCTCAGTTTTTCTTCTACAAAGTTTATGATGGCAAGTCATATTAGAACTGTTGAATTAAATTTAATCAATCAATAAATCAGGCTTTTTTGTATAGTACTTTTCATAAAAATAAAATGAAGTGCAAAGTAGTTTACATCAATCAATAGAATACAGTCCCCCAATAACCCCCCATCCACCCACCCTTATCCACAGACACACAAAAAACACACACGCACACACACACACCCCACACTAAGGATACGCTATCTTAACCCTATACTTTTTTGGAAGAAGCTGGAGTAGGAACATGGTATAAATAACAGATAGATAAAAAATAAGAAAGAGTAAGAATATCAGATAAAAAGAAAGTACACAAAATATCTGATGATGAAAGAAAGTAAAAAATATAAATAATAGAATACAAAATATAAATTATTTATTATTTATATATTTTCAGTTGACCAAACTTTGTTATATTTAGAGGCATTTCTGTGTTTTATCTTTGAAATTTACTTAAATGATGGGGCCTGAATGTAAAAAACATCTCTGAATATTACACAGTCCAGTGCTGGACTCGTGCTATGGAACCAACACCAACATGTACTTTTTGCTTGATTTTGCTGGAGTGAATTTCTCTTGACCGGCTCCTGCATCTCACAGGTGAGCTGTACATCGGTGGTGTTGGGAAGAGCATGTACAGCAGCCTGCCCAGATTAATAGCATCCCGAGAAGGATACAAAGGCTGCCTGGCATCTGTGGACTTGAACGGCAGACTGCCCGACCTGCTGGCCGATGCCCTCCACAAGGTGGGAGATGTGGAGCGTGGCTGTGGAGGTGAGGAGAGGGGGGACACGCCGGGGCAGATGAAACACCTGCGAATCATTCTTATAATCTAATTTTCAAGCAGAGGAACTGAGAGTGGCTGCTCACTGAAAACTAATTACACCACATTTGTTATAGAATTTAACAGCTTGGTTGAACGCTCCATAATGATTAGCCAGTGAGCACATTCTACAGTTTTATTATGTCTGATTATACATGTTAAGATGTATTAATATCACTCTGCAGTCAAGAAGTCTAGCTGCTTTTGTTGAGCTCTAATCAAGCAGGAAAGCACTCAGTAGAGCACAGAGTTCTGCCAACAGTTAATGTCTCAAGTAATCTCCACAGGTAGCTATTACTGTTACAGGAAACATTGACTGTAACAGAATGGTTATATAAGTGTACCGAAAGTTTGGCTTGAGGGGGACACTTGACTAAAGGTCATGCAGTCTCCAAAATCAAAAGATATCCACCTCTTTGGAGAAGCATGAGGGCAAAAACTCAATTTTAAGCCAGGTTCAAGTTATTAATAAAGAGACGTGATGATTAGAAAATGATTGAGGCATGACAGGGCTGTTTGGACCTTTAAAATCAATAAAAAAAAAAACTTTCTTCTTCTCTTGAGAGATCGATTGTTGAGAGAAATTGCTTTGAAGACTTTGCAATCATAGAATTCTATCTTGGTCAAGCAAAAGAGAAAAACTCAATTTATGTGTTTATTTTTTTAGCCTTAATTAGCCATTAGCCTGTTGAGGACTAACCAGCAGTTTAAATTGCTGTGGTGGGAGGTTAAGCACTTAATTCTGACAGTAGTTGATGTATTTTCTTCCCTCTGAATACGAGTGAAATTGCACTAATGAAACAGAGATTAAGGTCCTGATAAATCTGCTGTCTTTTGCCCCTGCAGGTCCCAGCACCACCTGCACAGAGGATTCCTGCCATCACCAGGGAGTGTGTTTGCAGCTGTGGGAGGGCTTCTCCTGTGACTGCACCATGACGACCTACGGGGGGCCGTTCTGCAGTGACCGTAAGTGCAGTTGTCTCACCTGAATGAGTAGAATTGAAGTGAAAGTCTGCTGTTCAATTGGTGCCCAACACAGTAAAAAAAAAGGACAGTTAAAAAAAATCCTACAGTTGAGATACTGTTAAAATGAAAATATATGTACAGAAATAAATTACCATATTGGTCCCTTATTTGTTGGTTTAAAGACATTAAAATCAAGCCATGACAGATGCTTTTCTGGATTTAATGAACTTATGCCCTCTCATAGCCACAGTGGGTGTCATGTGACTTAGTGGTAACAGGCTAGCCAAACCAGTGGACTTTAAATATTTTATCTCTTAAAATTGGAACTGGAAGAATAAGATAAAAAAGTCATGTTTTATCTACAGAGAAATAAATTTCAGCTGACATAACTCAGTTGTTGCCAACCTTTCTGGCTTTTGAACCTCTAAAATGAGAGCTTTAAAAGCGCCCGCCATCAACGTTCTTGGCTTCTCTTGACAAGAGTCATTTTTTTTATTTGGTACCATTTGGTTGATCTGACTTGTTTTGATTGCTTTGTAATATTCTGCAGACTTTTTATATTCAAATTTGTCCTTCTCTGTCCTTAACTACAATACTACACAGAAGTTATATCACATTGACAGCAGTCAGAGCACTCTTGATGTTCTCTGTGATGGATTGGACATTTTAAACAACTTTCTGGGATGTGCAAGTTAACTTTCTTTCTGGACTTGCAATAATATCAATTGCTGCCCTGAAGGTAGGAAATCAATCTTGAGACTCATGGTGTGCTTTCGTAAATGATCAACAATGATGCAAAGTGTAATTAATTTTTCGTCAATCTGTAAACAGAGCAAAATCACTACTAAATAGTCCCTTAAAAAAAGCAACAATAATGCAAAACCGTAATGATCAATCATTCTTCAGTTCTATTATCGGTTTTCTAGTCTGATGACAATAACTTGTTGTTTGAGTGACACATTAGCTGTTTCTCAGCACTGACATCATTTAGTATGAGTGCTATCCTGTGCTTAGGACTGAATGTGTGAAGAAACATATCCTTCCTCTAGGGTTTAAATTTACCCTGAGAAAATTTGCATAAATTGTGCATGCATTTAAGTATGAAATGTAATAAACATGAAATGTATGTATTTCTTACACTTGGAACTGATTGCATCCATATTGCACTCAGCATATTTGTTAACAGCACATTATTAAAAGCCTCTCGCCTGATTGCTGCTTCTACTATAAAGACCCCACTATGTCCAAAAGAATGGACCCGACTTTTACCAGAAGCTTTTCATACTTATAATAGCAAGAGATTAACATTAAGCTTATTGGTCCAGTGGTCATGGTGAGTTAAGCTTCATTTGCTGCAGAGTCATTTAGAATAACTGCAAAAATTGTGCCTTCATGGTAATCATTATTGAAATGTGCTGTTATGCAGTATTGTTTTAAGAGAGGACATCACACTTTCAAAACTCTGTAGGAGGCGATTTGAGGTTAATTTGATGGTAGCAGTGAGTGTAGGTAAGCCACGTTTTTAGAAAAAATATATATGACATTTACTTTATAGTTAATGTGTCTTTATATGTTAATGGAATCTAAATATTTTTTGGAAAACACACTTCATTATTCTGAGCCATTATTTTGGTTGTTTACACTTAATAGAGAATTCAGGAAGCTAAACTAAATAAACTGCCTTCTTAAGTAGATGCACAACACTCACTTAAGGGCACTTTAGCTCTGTCAAAAAGCTGCTTTCAACCTTCATTTGTGTCAACAAGTTTTCTCATAAATCTGCTTGCTCCCAGCGTTACAGGCATGCACACAGGGAAATTTGTTAGCTGCTTTGTCTCTTGATCTAACCTTAAATCAATCATTTCTTTTCTTTGTTCTTTATCTCTTACATCTCGTACTGACCAAATATTATATTATATTATATTATATTATATTATATTATATTATATTATATTATATTATATTATAGCTGCTATATGCATAGAAACAGACAAGGAAAACTTCCTTAAGAGAATAGAATACAATATATATAATTCAGAAAAAGAGAAACTGCTTCAACAATAAAGTCTGCACTATATAAATGTTGATTGGAATATAAATCTACAGTTTTTAAGTAAAGCACTGCTCACAGATAAACCTGTCTGTGGCTGCCACATGTTGCTCTTAATCATTGTTCCAGTAGAAAGTAGTGAGATTTTTTAAAAATTTCCTTTTTAACAAAATTATTCTTTGTCTTTGATTATTTCAGTACACTGATTTTTAATTCAGTGTCTCTTAGAAGTAATTTCTTTGGTCGTTCACTTCTAATCAGACAGACTGTTTTTTTTTTCCTATTCCTATTCATGTCTGTTTCCACGCAGATAGCAGCTCTTGTCAGCTGTGGTTTGTCAAAGCAAAGCAAGAAAGAAAAAAATCACATTGTTGATCTTTATTCAACTTGCTAAAGATTCCCACGGAGCGATATTACACGGTCGTATGCGGTTGTTTAAAACCAAAATCATACATTCAAAGGACACAACATGAAAAAAGGTCCTCAATATCTTATACAAAACATCTTGGAATCCCTAATTAAATTTCTATATTTTCTGTAATTGCATCAAGCGTGATGCACATCACATCATCTAGGCCTGAATTTCAAAAGACTGCCTGAGGCAAAACCTTCGCAGCAGTCTTTCTAACAAATTTTCCAAACATAAATGCATCTATATGCATATTTGGCTGCCAGAGAACGAGACCTGGCTGTTTGAAGGATATGGAATATGGATCTTGTCCATTTCATCAATGTAATATGTGTCTTAAAAAACACATTTCTGGACTGCAGCTGCCAACAACAAATATTTCATGTTTTAAGCCCCACGAATTCTCTGCGTTCCTTAAACGTAATTGAAGAGAGCCCTTAAAGAGATACTTCAATTTTAAGATTATGGGGTCTTGCAAAGGCACTGCTTTGATACAGAGTGATCTCCACCCATGCAATTGCAAGGAGGACCCCCGGATATATTCCTGCATTTGCAAGGTTATTATTGAGCAATTACTAGCGAAAATACCATTTCAAGAAAAACAATTCCATTGCAGCTTTTTTGGTTTTCATCTTGTGTTCAGAGAGGACTCTCAATCACCTGGGTGGTAAATGGCATGGCTGACCGACATCAAAGGTCAAACCAATACATCAGTCTAATGCAGAGGCAATAACAAGCCTCATGCTTCACATTGAGCCATCATGGAAGTCATTAAATCAAATGGAAAATGTGACAACAATGTAAAAACACAAAACAAATATGTAGGCTGGGCGATTGTTTTGTCACCATCAGTAATAGTTGGTAAGCCTGTATCATCCACAATCTATTGCTTTGTTTATCTCACCGGCATTAAGGACCAACAAATAATCCTCCCACCTTTGTCTTATTCCATGTCTGTGTGCCGGCCCAGCACAGAAGGTCAGCCTCCAGCAAGCCAGCATTAATAAGAAAAGAGAGCGGTGTACTTTGCTGAATTTTTTACCGTCTGGCTATCATTCAAAACTTTAACCTCATAAAACCTCAAGCAAAAAGTGTGGAAGCTTGTCAAACAACTAAGATTTCATGGATGGCTTGTGCTTTAGTGCATTTATGTTCATTTTACAGAAAGCAATTTACCAAGTATGCAACAAACATCTGCGCTAATTACCTCTAGGTCACCGTTTCATCACCAAAGTCACAGAGATATATTATGATGTTCTGCGCTCAATTTTCAGCTTGTCTTTCTGTAAACATATGGAGAGTGTAATTATTGGTTAACCTCTGCAGTTACAGATGATTGTTTTGGCATATTCATTACCTACTTGTGCGTGTGTGTGTGTCTGTGAGCTTCTAAATTAGTATGCATTAAGGTGTGTGATCTGTTTGATTATATATGTGGTTCCACCTATTTTCTAATCTTAAGAATAACCAATAGAATTCAAAACGTAACAAAATGTGCAAAATTATTTTACTTTCCTTCTATTGAGCCCATTAAAAAACATAACAAATGTGTTTTTTCCCATGAAAAGATATGAACAATACAGTGTTGAGACCCACAATGGGCAACCAATGACTTTAACTCAATGTGACACAACCGTGCCTGCGTCTTTTCCTCTAATCATCCTCTAACCTTCCACCCGATCCCCGTACGCAGCCCACACATTTGACAAACACTGGAAATTCCAACTGACACGGCTTTTGCTTAACCACAATGTTTGCACCCATCAGCTGTCTTTAGAGTGGAACCCACCTTCGCTATTAGTAAGTCAACATTTCCTTTGAGTTGTTTAATTCCCATGGAAGAAAGGCAGACTGTAAATTGAGCCTGTAGCCTCCAGGCATGCAGCAAAGGTGCACTGACACGGCAGCAGACAGCAGCTGTCTCCCTTCGCTGTTTCATGTGGCAGTTAGAAAGCGTTGCATCTAGTTTTCATTTTATTTGTGCCAAAACTACAATAGTTTTCCTATTTCCTCTAAAGACCTGGATGAGGTTTGTGTTATACAGTATTATCAAGTATCCGGTATTAAGCATAATCAAAGGATTCTTTGTTGTCACACATATGCAAAGGTTTTATATGCATACCTTTGTGGATATAGTATATAGTTACTATACATAATAGTAAGAGGAAGATAATATAATTGTTTTACATTTTTGGAAATATTAGCAGTTCTGTATAAGGTTGTACTGTATAGTTTAAAGCTTTGAAGCTTCACTTATAACACTAACATTCAGATGCTAAATCAACATTCAAATGCGCAGGCTGTTGTGAATATCATAGGGCTTTAAACATGGTGTGAGTTGGATGGGTGGAGGAAAGGGACGGCTACTGTGATGATTGCACATATTAGAGAGTTGGAGGCAGGCCAGAGTTTCTACGGGAATAAACACCTGAAATCAGATTCTGTTCAAATCTGAAGCTGTTTATCAGCATGAGAGCTTAGAGATTTTATTTTTCATTTTTTCATTTTGAATTTACAAAGAGAATTGATCACATCCTTAATCTCCAAATGATCAAGCGGTAAAACTAGTATGGTAAAAATGGACCTTTATGAGGGGTCAATGGCAACATAAAATATGACAACGTTTGAAGCGCCAAAAACTACTACAGAACTTTGGAATGTCAGAAAAATGATGTTCAGTTCAGTCCTGCTCCTGTAGATCTGTTACCAAAACAGTCATGCATGCGTGAAGTGCTAAAAAAAAGGCCACTGTTGCAAAACCCTGTGTCCAAACAGGAAGAATAAATGCTCAATCAAATCCTATTGCTCCTTTGACCTTCACTTCAGGTGGAGTCATACTCGATTATAAGTGTGTCCCAAAGGCCACAAGGATAATCCAGGATAGAAGTTCAGACTTAATCTCGCGCCCCGGGACCAGGGCTCAAGGAAACACAGTGCTGTTCATAACGTGGTGACCTACCCGAAATAGACTTGTGAGACATGTCTGAGTCTGGGCCATTTAAAGCCAATGGTCTAAACCAAACTGGGATACACCAGACATGCCTGTGAGACTTTCAGGATACTTATTTTTAGACGGATATATTCAACAAATTTGAATGTAAGACACCATTGCTCTAATTTACATGTAAGTTGAGTATACAGTCTTTGTAAATGCAGCATGCGCTCTATTCTTTTGTGCTTTCAAATCCTTGAAATGCAGCTGGCTGTGTAGTCTTATTGTAAACAGATGAAAGGATAAATATATTCCACATCAGCTTCTGAGGAGTTCTGATAAGGAATTGTGAAAATTTAAGTGACAATATTGTGTTTGAAAGCGTGAGGGAGTGTTATTCATTTCACAGTCCAGACCACTCAAACGTGACATTCAGAGCAGCTTGTGCAAATCTGTACATTAATCGAGCCTTCACAAGCCTGAATGGCTCTCAGTAGAAATAGTCATCTAATCACCCTCCATGTTTGACTGCACTCTATGCATGAAGAAGTTAATTATGAAAGAGGGTTGAACCTTCCATTTATTCTCTACAATAAACTTCAGGAGGTCAAGATCAGATCCTAACTTGACCCCCTGATGGTTATATATCACATGCATGTAATAATATGTAATAACAATCCCAGCATATAGAAATGAGTGTGTCTGCTTTGCTTCCTGTGCAGGCCTTAATCTTGGTGGCCCACTTTACTTTTCTAACATTCACTCTGAGGTGACTGCAGTATGTATGGACACGAGATGACCTTTAAAATGAATTTCATTTCAAATTAGGGCAATTAAATATTTTGTATGTTTACCTGCTGCAGATTTACATCAGACAGTCCCACTAATGACTTTAAAAAAAAGGCATTTTTTTAATCAAAGACTTTGTAGGATCACAGACTGTTCTTCTCAGAGTCATCCTTCCTTGTTTACAATTCGCCCTACTAGACTGATTACAGTCGTGGACTCAAAAGCAATTACCTTTCATAACTTAAAAGAAGGGTCTCTAATTCCTCTTTATGATTTCGTTCAACATGGCAGCATGCACGGCCATATTTTCTAATCTTCCAGTAAATTAATGTATTCCATTTTCAGCCAGTATCGATTTTATGCCACATGTGAGCTCTAATTGCAAATAGTGAAAACTTGACTTTAATGCCTGTCCTCTGCTACCAGACATGCATTTTTTCTGTAGGTTTTTGCAATTTAACTGAGCTGATGCAAGATTTGAGTACTAAACAATAAGGTAGATAAAATTCTATATTAAAGCTTGTGGTAGACTGTCAATGATGTATAGCATGAATAGACAAATAACTCCTGACACCAAAGCTGATTTTCTGTTCAAAACAACATGCATATTTAATATATACATACGCAATTTTTCATGCTCAAGCACCATTTTCAAGAAATCTTATAAAGTTAAATATTTTTTCCATTAGTTGCCTTCGCCATCATGTTTGGCACCTGGTTTTGTCAGCTTTGTTCAGCACAGAGATAGTGTGTCCCATAAATGATCATCCCTGCCAAATCTCTGCTCTGTGTGACTCATATAGATACTCTGAGCCCAGGACTGCTGGCGCAGCTCCCCACAGCTACATCATGGAGCTAGAAAAGCTCAAGCATTGTGTAATTGACTAGCAGAGCTTACAGGGTTTGAATGGTGAACCTGTGATTTACAAGAAGCATTGATTTAATCCTTGTAATTCTTTGCCAAAATGAAAAAAAAAAAATCACAGAGGCTCTTCCTCCACAGGTCAATGTCTGACCACTCACTGCATTTTTACAGCTTTTTAGCCTTTTAGCCTTTTAGGCATGAGTGGAAAACTTTTAACAAGATGTGAAAAGAAGTCAAGCACCTGAGGGAGTAATGACTTATTTAGCTTCTCTGTCCTTGCAGTTTCTCACATTAAAAACATCTTTGTTGTCTTATGTGTCGTATTTTAAGTGTTTTCTCTAAAAGGCAATATTATGGCACTGGAATTACTGCACAGATATTTAAACGCTAGCAAGTGACCCTGTAACTAAACTGTAATTTCCCATTGCTGTTTCTCTGATGTTACCACCGTCTCATGATGTTTCCAGAGAAGGGCTGTCATTTATCAGAACAGATTATTTTTTTCAATCTATTCAGCAGTGTTTGATGGGACATCATGTTGACAGACTCATAGTGACACTGATGCATTGACTCATACTGTTTATTAAGCTGTTAAAAAATGAATAAAATTGCATGTGTAAAAAAAAAAAAAAAAAAAAAAAAAGCTGATGATTTGTTTTCCACAGACTGCGCAAACAAGAATTTTAGACACTGAAAAAGAGATTTTAGTTCATATGACAAAAT
>JAQMCX010000012.1:11168186-11279452 GCA_029814765.1 Acanthurus leucopareius
CAGACTGCGCAAACAAGAATTTTAGACACTGAATAAGAGATTTGAGTTCATATGACCTAATTATTTTTGATAAACAGTAATGGTCGAGCACAAAAATTAAAGGGGAGGGATTAATGAAATGGCTTGCATTCACCAATTAGCTAAACTGAAACCATCAAATTTAGTCCTATTTGTGGTTGGTATTTAACAGAGCGCAGATGTGTGAACTGTTCAAACCGAAACCAGGCAGAGAGAACAACAAATTACATCTGATCCATTTGAGAATTCTCCCATGAACATCAGAGGGCGTCACAAAAAAGGAAATGAATTATGACTGAATTAGATAATAATTTCTGGATTAAGTGAAATACCTCTGTGTGCGCTCAGACCAAGTAAAGTCATCTAACAAAACAGGTGTTATATTTAGACAATGTCACCTAACAGGTTGTAATTAATTATGATATTAAAGGGTACTCACGGTTTGGGAATAAACAAGATTTAATTCTCTAATTATATCATCACTACTGCAAATACTTCCTTCTTACCGGCTGGTGCAAGTATTTTTTATCTCCCATTTTCTAACATTCAGTCAAAATGAAATTAAATATTTGATCTGAAGTTGTCAAGTTGGGGTTTTCCCTTTAAGCTCAATTGACATAAATTAAAATGTTAAAACTGGAAAAATGAGAGGAAATTAAAGATTTGAGACCACTGAGTTTTACAGATCAAGCACTCATAAAGTCCCGCACCGTTTAATCACCAATTTCTGATGAAAGTCCTTTTTATTCTCTATGTTGCTTGTTGTTTAAATAGCAATGATCCTGCTGCCCCACTGGTGTTTAGGTTAACAGAAAACTGTGACTCAGTGTATTTTTGTTTGGCCATAAATGCTTGAAGTGCTCATTTTTTGAACACTTTTGTACATTTCTGCTTCACAGGATGACAATATCCAAAAAAAAGAATTGCACGTGTTACTTTAACACACTTAAATATTACTCATCACCGATGCTGGGACATAATATTGATACAGGAATAGATCCTTTATCTTCCTTTCGCATTACCTTCTAGATACTCTGAAACCATATGTATACCATATATACCATATATTGATATATTTAGTAAAACAGTTGTTTGAACAATTTGAGTTACCAGAGTCACTACCTCACTCTTGCTAGCAACGTCTGTTTATTTTATATTGGAAAGATATCACACATCAACATAGTTAAGTTGCAATCAGTGTGTGTGTGTGTGTGCGTGTTAAAGATGCACTAAAGTAAGACTATATGCATTTTGCAGTGTTTATCTCAATATTCAAATTCTCTGAAACTGTGAACTGCGAACAAATACATAATTCCTGCATTTTTCCTTTTCAGGGGTATTTTTCTTCCTCAGGCACAGAGACTTGTAGTGTATCAAGTGTCACAGATTCGCTGTATCATGATACCATCGATGTCGTAGAAAGCACACTGGGTAATTTCATATCCTGTGTAAACCTCTGTAAATCTGTGAATCCCAACCCTACTTACCAACATACTTGTCTGAAAGGTGGTGTAAAACTGTGGGTTTCAATTTGTACTGCACTTCTGACCACACTCAAAAGAGGTAGCAAGGCACTAGAGTAAGATGTTACATCACCTTGTGTAGGAACATAATGTGTGAACAATTTCCAGATAGAAGCAAAGGCAGGAGTCACAGCCTCAAATAGTCTTATTATTGAAACATAATGGTGTCTTACTTCCCTGGGGTTGAAGCTGAGTTAGGCAATTTTGACACTGCTGATCTGCTAAAAGCAGGTGATGGCTGCATATAAAGCTGTGAACAAGGGTGTTGATTCACATAGAGACCCATAAAGCTAATAACGCTTATCAAAATATTATGTGAATTTCAGAGTAATTTTTAGATACTTCAAACAATCTGTAGTCCAAAATGTGTGATTTAACATTAACACATATAAAGAGAGGAAATGAGAAATGAGAGATTTATGTGGCTTTTTTATGAAGAAATGGTATCTTTCTCTTAGTCAAGAATCTTCTTGTTCTTGTTTGCATTGCATGGGAAGAATTATGTTGTATTTAATTACCACATAATTGCAACTCCTTTTTCCTTATTTACCACAGTTATTTTCAAACGGTAAACCTACCAAAGAGCAGAATCCTATTTTTTTTACTCTTTCCACTTCCAGCCATTAGGTAACACCATTTAGTGCGTGTTTTGCTCTCAGCTGTGGTAGCCATGGTGCCGGACAGAAATGATGGTCGGTTGGTCGTTCCACCATTTTTTATCAAGACTGAAATATCTCAACAGCTGCCGTTTGGATTTTCATGCTGTATGGCTCAGACCTTTATAGTATTTCATCTAATGCTTTCCTTCGCTCAAAATATCTATTTGTTCAGTACTTTAATAAATCTATCAAGTAGTTTGGTTTCCTTTAAAATTGCTGTAAAACCTCACAGAGCTGCTAGCATCCTTGTTCATCCTTCATCTTGTTCTTTTCAGGGTTAAGACTGAAGTTATATGAAGTAAGTACCCAGTGCCTTAATGATCTCATTAGCCTCAAAACTTACGTCAACCACACTCTGTAATTAGTCCTTCACAAATCAACCTGCTTACTATTTGAAGCCACTAGACATTGCTTCAGTGACCTCTTGCATCCTTTGGGTGAAGTGTCACGGATCAGGATAATTTTTATGCAAGCTGATAGCTCATTAGAATGCAAACAGACACAGACTGTGCTAAGCTATGTTTAACAGATTGGAAAATACAAGCCACACTGCCAGTTTCACTCAGTTATGCGACAGGTTATTTCATGATTAGTTATGGTCTCTTATGACTCACGCTGCAAACACTGACTGCTGGAGAGGGAGCTCAATCTTCTGCCAGTGTCACACTGACTAACAGAGTTAAAGAGAAATATCCAAACCTTTATAAAAACACACTTCACTCACTCTGTCCAGCAAGGAGTTCAAACCACTGTTACATTGCCTGAGATTGGAAGTTTCAGAAAGCAATCTAACTCCACTTTGTAGCCATGTTTTTTAAGGGTGGCCATGCTTGTTTATAATGTGAGTTGTGCTTTTATACTATTTTTTTGAGTTGATGTTTGTTGCTAGTATCCTGTTCCGGTAAGCGGACAGCATCGCCACTTTGAAGATTCTCATAGATGGTGTTTATCTAAAGCTCCGGATATGTTGTAGATTTAATTAATTGGGAGTCTGCAGAGCCATCCATTAACTGCATAAGCCATCAAAGAGTTTCAAGTATTCATTTTAATCAAATCTCTTACAACAATTTTCATCTAATATATTCTAATAATCCCGTCCTACTACTACAAGAATATTAATTCCATTTATTATTAGTTATCATTTTTATTATTAATGGCATCCACATACAGATGATGTTATAACAGAAAGATTAAAACCTACGCTATATGTTACAATTCCATATTAAAAGGTCTTACATAATTTTTTCAAGATAATAGTGCCTTTCATTCTGTCACCTGTATTATTCTGGTGTAACACTAGTGAGGAAGTAAGTGAGCAAACCTGACTGAATACAAAGTAAATAAAATGGCCTCGTCAGTGAACATTTCTGTGTGAGTGAGGCTCCGTTTGCATGACTAAAGTTTTGCTAAAAAAATTTTTATGTTTAATGACAATGGCCTTAAAATGATCTTCATGCACTGGCATCATCATTATTTATTAAAATTCCTGAAGTATACATTTAGCAGTATACCAGTAGGTAGCTGTGTTGCTTTGCAAATCAACACAACAGAACTACATCGCAACCCTGCATACGAACACTCTCTCAGACGGCGCTGGGAGAGTAAACAAGATGAAAAAAAAATATATAAATATAAATTAAGTCTAAACAGACATTTTTTTCAAAGAACGTTGAAGAACCTAGCAGAGTCTCTGGTTCAAACAAAGCTTGATAATTTGCCATTGGTCTTGTTGTTTTGTTTGTGCAATGGTGGCTAGTTTATCAATGAAATAAACAAAAACCCATTATCCTAAACTACATGATAAATAACATCGCTTGTTTTCATTGTTTTGATTGAGAGACTTCTAGTGGCAGAAATAACATGTGGCAGTAATAATATAATTTACATCAGTATCCTTACACAGCTAAATCAATTATTGATCAGGTAAATCAATCCTAACTCCTCATCACACGGGCTTAATTCAATAATACTTAAATACTTCACCTAGAAGAATTCCTCTCTGATGAGACGTTGTGTTATCGCCATGAAACGAACACGGAGAGAAAGCTCTCATTAAAGCCTGGCTCATTTTGTGCCTCTGATTTGAGTGTCATCTTCATCGTGGAATTGAATGGCAGCATTGTTAAAAGTATCTCTATACTGTAAGTGACTCTATACTGTTGGGGAACTTGACTTGCTGTCAACATCCTCGACAGCTCCTTCAAGCAGAAAAGGCTTATTTTATGACAGAGTTGTTCCTAGAATAACTGCAAGTGCTTGTGCTTAAAGCACGGAGTGTTGCTCCCTCACTGCCATCCACTCAAATGGCAAAACTTGAAAATCATCAGTATTGTGCTTTAAATGGATTACAGGGAGTAGAAGTCTGCAGTTATCGGGTGAAAACAATAATCAAAATCAAATTATAGACATAAGTACGTGTTAAGTAACAAGAAAATATATTAAGTTGGCAGAGGCATCTGGGGTGCAATTCTTTTTTTTTTTTTTTAAAAGTAGAAAAGCTCTTCGTCTTCTAAATTAATTTTGTAATTTATTTTAAAATAATATGTGCAAGCAACATCAAGTTTATAACAAAGCTTTGCAATTTAGGCTACCGGCTCAACGATGCCCCAGAAAAGATGTGCTGCTGGTTGGAAAGCAGTTTTCAATTTTTCTTAGCTGAGATCATGTGAATTAATAATGTAGAACTTGATTACTGGTCTGTGACACAGTTACAGTGTTACAGTGCAGTGTTCAGCATTGTTCTTTCTATGTGTCTCTCTGTCTCTCTGTCCACTAATCCAACCTGCATGCATGCATTCATTAGTGAGGGTGTGGCTGGGTGAAAAGCTCAGATGATGAAAAATCTAAACAGCTTCGATTATTTGCCCGTACAAAAGATTATTTGACAAAAAGAAAATACTCACATAAATATAGTACCCCAGCTTTAACTTATATTGCGTGTCAAAGGTAGACAGAGAGGAAAGTATCTATTACAGCAACAATAAAAACGGAAAGATTATTTTAAAAAAAAGTCAGCAGGAAGGCTGTATATCAGCCTGAAATAGTCTTGGTGAGATGACCGATTTTAAACAGCCAAAGGCAGTTCCAGACGCCATAATATCAAAGATAAGAGCTGGTCAGGAATCTGCATCTGCGGCCATAACAGAGTGTCATATCCGCAGAGGCTCCATTTGCATTCACGAGGAGAGTTTTTTTTTTTTTTTTTTTAATCATAACAGGCAATTTGTTAAAGAGGATATTTTGAAATAATATTCACATTAAGGCTATTCATTAGAAGAATGCTCTTTCAAAATTGATTTGTCACTAACCAAAGAAGTAACTGCAATCATAATATGCCTGCAGGTGAAGTAAGCAAGAGCACATGTAATTACTGCAATAAATGGTGTAAAAGTGGGGTCAGAGGCTCGCCAAGAGGCTCGGTGCTTCTGCATGCAGTGAGTGCTGTGGGTGTAGAGATAAAATGCAAAATGTCGCACATCGGCCGTTAGTGCCTCGGTTCATTCTCCCATTTCCAGGATAATATTCCCCCAAAGTGTCTCCAAGGAGCTGTCCAGTTTGGGGCTAACATTTTGCAAGGCTTGATTACCAATTGGGCAGCCCCCACCCTGCTGTGACGGTCCCTCTGTGCCCCTCTCTGTTCGGGAACATGGTGGGTTTCACTTGACACCCAGACCACACAGCAGCTGAGCCTCAGATGAATGCTAGTCTATGCTTGCTCCCGAGGCGGGGGGGCTTCCCAGTCCCTGCTGCAGGGGCTGTGCGAGAGGAGAAAGGTTACATTCAGTTTACATCATAAAGGCTAGACACACACACAGAGGCCTTAAGATGCAGAGTCTGCCTCTCTCTGGCTTCATTTGTGTCTTCCTGTCACTCTAACAGTCGCAGACACAGTGACACACTCACTTATGCATCATTCACTCGCTGTTCCTTTCACAAAGTCAGAGCTTCCACTCTGTTTGGTCCCCGATAAATTATAACCTACAGTTATAAAGAATTTAGGAGGCGGGAGTGCATACAAGGTGGCAATGTCATTGTACTTGTGATCCACAATATCGCGACATTTTGAACTCAACATGGCCCTCAGCAGCAAGTGGTAACATATACCCCGAGTCCATTCATCATCTTTATATCTACTGTCGTTTAGATTTAGACAGCTATATACTATTAAACGAGTCTTACATTCATCACTTCTGAATTTTTAAAGCATCATGGGAGGATTTTAGATCTTTAAAGCCAGATCATGTGTGCTTAGTTTACTGATGAACTGCAGAATGATTCAATATGTTATTAGGAAGAAGTCAACATACCAAACTGCATCACTAATGAGGATCAAGTTGAACCGAACAGATAACCCATACATTATAGCATTTACCTCAAGAACATTTTATTCAATGACATACTGTATTAGAGCCGTGACGATTTTTTTTTTTTTTTTTTTTTTTTTCCTGGCGTGCCTCGTACAAAGAGATGTCACCTTGGATTATTGCACAGTGACTCACATGATACAAGCCAAAATAAAACACAGCCTCACATGCAGTCAATACAAAGGGGCTGCACCTAAACTGCAGACTATAAATCACTCTGGATAAAGCTGAACTTAAGATGGATTTCTATACTTGAGAGGTCACCACAGTTGTTTTTTCTCTTTCGCCATGGCAGCTGGATGCTTTCCTGAATCTATCACCTGATAGAAACCAGTGTACTAATCCTTCATTTTTGTTGCCTATTAAAACTCACAGTTCATATAAAGGCAGCATTTCGAAGATAAAACACAGCATAAAAAAGACAGACAGTTGCAGTATTCAATTCCCTTGTAACCAACCCATGTAATTAGTGGACTTAAAGATAAATAAAGGGGTCTACATGCATCGCACATATTGTGGTATTTCATGTTATGCATGTTATCACATGCATCAGCTTGTAACCAGATTCCTTCAGATTGCTGGAGTTGCATATGTTATGTTGTGTAATGATCAAAAATTCCCTCTAAGACTGTTTGTATTTGTGGAAATTGATTTAAGAAATATAGCGCTTTGATCTCAATTCAGTTTGTCTATTATCCTGCAGTCTGTATGTACTGCATACAAATAGCATATCTAGTAAATATAAATAAATGTCTAATAATGATTATGATAAGAATATTTACTATAAATATACAGACTCTGGATTCCCTTTCTTTTCATTTCTCTTGGTCTATCCCTTCTCTTTGTCACCTCCTCTGTGTTCCTGGCTCACTCTCTGGTCATTGTACAATGAAGCACTAGTCTCTGCATGCTCAGCAAAAGAAAACCATTTTCTTCCTTGCTCCCTATTCATTTTGATAGATTGTTCACTCACTTTCCTCTGTGTTCAATGAATAATAAAAAAGTTGTACTAACCTTCCTCTTTATAGTGAAGGAAAATACTGTCCCTTATACATTTTTCTGTGAATACAACTGTATTGCAGATAATAATATATTCTAACAACACACGTATGTAATCACGTCTGTCTTCAGTACACAGTAAGCACTATTGTTGTTTGGGCAATGATAAAATACTTGAGTATTCCCCTCAGTAATTTATGTCCTGAAGCCATTTAGGTTAATAAACTGTAGCAGCTTGTATTTTGTAGTACCTTCAGTCACATCCAAAAAATATTTAACAGTGAGATGTGAATTTCTAACAAACAGAGTAGTTGCTGTTATGTTTGACGCCTGAAGGATTGTCATGCTTCTTTCACATACCTTTATCAGAGGGATGTAACAGCATGCTGATCTGTGCTCATTGCAATGGGAGTAGATTCACACCAGGATGCCTCTTATCTTTACAATTGACAAGGGACACATGTGTATCTCATTTTATTTTGCTGCGGGCTATCTCATTATGAATTCAGTAATATAATCAGGTTGGAAGCGTAAACTGTTGTAGAACGCTGTTACATATTTTTGGCCTCTCTGTTATGTACTTGGTAAATAGTCAAAAGTGTGACTGTGGCATGTAATAGGCAAAGACTCTCAAGGCCCCACCTGCTGACATGTTTGGAGGGTCAGTTTAAAACGGATCAGGATCTGGTCTTCCAACCTGCCCTCCATCCTAAATAAACAGAAACTGTGATACAAACAGAAAGAAAAAAAAACGAGGCAGGGAAGTTAAACAGGTTAAACATGCAGAATTTAAAATCTGCCATGGCTGCAGAATCCTCTACATTTGCTATTAATATTGGTAAAATGTCTGATAATTTTCACTGTGACAGCTGGAGTTGGTGTTTTGAGTGTGGGCGGGGTATTGCTAACCAGTCTTTAGCATGATATTTGAGGTTTTTACTAGATGTTTGTGAGGGTGTTGGTAGGGAATACTCTTGGAGAGATTTCTCTCTCTGCTGTCAGGTATGGGATAGCCCTTAGCTTTGGTGAATCCTCTATGCAAAACTGCACATATGGGGGTGAACAGAGTGAGGCTGTAGTGGCCGCAACAGGAGTGAGTCAAAGAGAAACCGGCTTTGAAAGCTTCAGAGAAGAACACACATAGAGAGACTAGCAGTGCATTTTAATAGTGATTTAACAAGCCATCGTTTACTTCCCCTCTTCACCTCCTTTTGGGGAAAATGCCGAGCCATGTTAAGTGATGTTTAAGGCAGACTGAGTACATTTTTAAAAAAAAAAAAGAAAAGAGAGAGTATAGGCTGTTACAAAAATAAACCCTCTAAATTATCAGTGACCCGGTAGAAGCGTGTGGCCATGTTTGTATTTGCACAGACTCTGCCCTCTGCCTGCATTTTCTTATTTTGATGTGTTTGTGACATTTCTGGGGTCAGGCTGCAGCCAGCGAGTGTGAAGCCCACATTCAATAACAACAAGTGCACAGAGTGTGAGGGCTACAGGTGGCTTATCGCGTTGTGTTCTGGCAGCAGTGATGCAGAGGTGAGCACCTCTGGAGTTGTCAAACCATAGAGGACTATAGGGCCAACTTTAAATGCTGTGTTCTCCAGCCTGCAAATTACCAACCCTACTCATTCTTTTTAACACATTTAAGTGTATAGAAAAATAATTTAATATAAATGCACCTGATGATCACATCCTTACAATTATTGATTCACAGTAGCTGAGATGCAAATTTTTTCGATCACTGCACAGCAGTTGTGGAGCCTGCAGATAAGAGCAGGTGCATACTGTTTTAAATCCCCTCGGACACCCCCCATAGGTTCGTTAAGTGAGCATGACATAGTTCTACATAATATGAAGTGCTGAGGGGATGTGAAGGAGGACATGGCAAATGAATATTAAAATGTGCCTTAGGGCTGTGTCCGAAATCACTCCCTATTTACCACACACTGCACTTCTTTTGCTGTCTTTGATTTGCAATAAAAGCTGCATGTATACTACTTTCAATCCTATAAATCCTATGTGATGCATGCAAAAATTACGATTGTGCTAAACCACACCAGTCAGTGATGATGCAAAATGATGAAAAGTGTCTGAAAAACTCTCTCTTTACTACAGACTTTTGATCAAAGTGCAGAGACTTTGAGGGCATTGGATGAATGAACAAAGGATTGATTTTTGGCCCAAAGTTTAAATGTTATAACACCATGGCGAGAGACAGAGAGAGACTGTGTTGACATATTTCTCTCTGTGCTCCTCCAGTGGCCAAATGCAGTAATGACAGAAATAATGACCCAAGGCAGATATATTCTGAAGTCTCCTAATTTAATTATTCCAGCAAAATACAAGGAACATCGTGCACAGAACTAAACACTTGTTTGTTCCTCTCTACTAAATTTCCCTGAATACTGTCCAAGTTTTTGTGATATTTTACTAACACATCAAAAAGGACTAACATAACCTCGGCAGAGAAACAAAAAAGACAAGTTGTAATAGAAGATTTTTAAATTATATCAGAAAATATCCATTCATCCAGTCAGTCATAATTAGATAACTTTTTACAAAGCTATGAGGTCAAAGCTGCATAGGCCAGTTCTCAGTTTTTTGGGGGGTGTGTGTGGGGGGGTGTTACAGCTAAAAGGTCTGCTTCAATAATAAAAGACAGTTGTCCACCACAATTTGCTCTCAAAGGAACAGTAAAATCATGCACTTTTTTTTCGTTCCTGTGTTTAATGCTGATGAAGTGAGACAGGTAGATCAACACTAGCCAATAACAAACACGGGGCTGCCCCTATGGAAAACTATCCTGCTGATGTTTTCTTCAGGCTCATCAAAATTAGGCTCCGTAGTGAAGAGGAAAGCACCTCAGCCAAGCAAAAACTGTATCATCCTCTGCACTGATGGCCCACTGGCTTCTCTGGTTTTTAATTTTGAAGGACAAGCGGAAGCCATGTATGAGTTTGTGCGGAGGTTAAAGAGTTCAAGCTGCTCCTCTTGCACTCAGTCTTTTACATCAATCCAAAAAACACAACACGCAGAACTTGCGCCTGTTCAAATTTAAGAGACCGGTGCCCTTTTCCTCTTCTTTGTGGGGCTTTCTCTGCATTGTAAGCATGGCTGCTTCTCTTCCTCTCCAGGAGACATTCTGAGGCCAGTAAGTTCAGATAAACAAGGAAATGGAATCTATTTTTGCCCGTGCCATGTGCAGCCAACAATGTGCAACCTACTGTCACATGCAGTGCCTTTTATGCGGAGAGTGCACACAGTTTGCAAAGACACTAAAGTTGCTAAAAGTGGAAAATCATGTTTAATCAAAATGTGAAGCCGGAGGAGAAGAGTGAATAGAGCTGTGGATCTGGAGACCATCCTTAAACCACTGAACTCTGAACCCTTTGCAGATGTACCTGACCTCCTTTAGCATTCGTACGTCTCCTGTTTTTTCACATTAGATGTCAGAAACATGATTTTTTTTTAAAAAAAAAAGGAGAGTGAGCAGCTCTTTTTTCAATTTCTGCTCTGGTGCTGCTGGATTCTTATCTGATCATTCTGCCGGCTGTACAATTGATACATATTATATATGCTGGTAGAACCATTGTGCATTTTAACGCCTCTATTTTTTTTTTCTCTCTCTCTCTCTCTCCTTTCCTTGCAACGTCTAAGCCAGGCTTATTTTAGGTGTTTTTCATTTTTTGCCTAATGAAATCAACCAAACATCACAACTGCAGGCCATGCCTTTCAGAGGATGCTCGCATTATGAGTAATTAATCTGAAAGTGCTATGATTAATCCTGCTACTTTACCCCCTGGGGCGAGACTGGATGTCTGTGAAAAATCTTCTCTTGCAAATCCTCCTGAGAACAAACAGTGCACATTTAGGTTTCTTAAGTCTTTAAAACGCCGTACATGTCTTCTCACATCATGTCATTTGCAAGTTTGCAGGCCCCTTGACTTGTATTTTTCCTACAAAGAAGTTTAGGCATTTTCTGTTCATGCCATATAAACTATACATTGTTACATACATGCAAAAATAATTTGATTATGTAAATGCATAGAGATCTGCCAAAGTGCCCTTTAAGTGAAAAACACAGATTTAAAATAGCCTGTAGGAAAATATTAAAATGCAAATCAGTGGACTGGAACCACAGAAGAAGCAAATGTAGGACAATCATTTTATTTTTAAGATCCAGCAGTTCAGTGGAATTGATTAAAATAAAGCTAATCATCAAATATAAATCATCATGCATTAAATGTGTAGATGATGTATTACCTATGAGGTGTTACTTGGTGTGTTAATAAGCAGAGCTGCGTGGGATGCCCATCTTATTAAATAACCAAGGACGACACAAGGTTACAATCAGCCAGCTCCCCCTCAACACACATTCACACTTACACACACACACGCACACTTCTTGTTGTCCAGATAGCGTTGCTTTCATCATCTTAGGCAACCCTCGAGCACGTAATTGATAAATGCAAGCCTTTCATTCTAGACAGCTCTCACCAAGATATCATCACAGCCTCAAAAGATGCTCACATGCTGGAGAGCCTGACAGTTCAAGTCACCAGCTATAAATCATCCCTGCCCAGCTACTCGTTCCCAGTCCTCACAGTCACTGATAATGAAACACTGGTTTCATTTGGGCATGAGAGAATTTTCAAATATTAATAATATTTGCCATGACTACCCTCATGTGTGAGTGGCTGGAACTTTAACTTTTTCCTCTGACGTCATGATAGGATTTTTTCCTCTGTGCTTGTCATCGTGTCGCCACGCATAATAACGATTACTGTGAATATGTCTACATGTAGCCAGGCATTGCTCTGCGTTACCGCAAATGTCTGTTTGGTTTTGAGCAGGCGTGCACTTCCCAGCGTTAAGATTTACTGAGAGACAGAGAAGAGGATAAGCATAAAGGATTTAAATCTTCCTGTGTCTCAGATTGAAAGACAGATGTGGAAAACAAACAAACAAAAAAAAACCCCTCTGTTTCAATGTATTTATGTTTACAACACCAGCAGATGAGTACCTACACACTGTTTGGGGCACTTGCCATTCCAGAGTGTTTGTGCACTCACCCCTCCTCTGTTCTTTTTTGTTCAATCGGCCTCGCTCCTCAACACGCCCCGCCCCCCCTTACCCCCCTCACCCACCCCACCCACCCCCTCCCCCTGCTTGAGTAATGGCCTGCGTCGACTTCTTGTCACCGTGAGAGGTGGTGCTGCACGGCTTGCCTCTGTCCTCCTGTTTCCATGCGTGTCCTTTCAACCGACTAGGCAATCCCAGCTGATATCTCTATCGACCGTGATTTAGCTGATATCGCTGCAGTCTCCCGTCCTCTCCCTTTGCCCCCCCCCCCCCCCTCCACCTCCCTCCTCCCTCCCTGCAATCTCACTCTCTCTTTCCTCTTCCTCTCTGTTTCTTCTGTTTGGATCCATCTCCTCTATCACCACCCTGAACCCTCCCCACTTTGTCATTCTGTTCCCAATAATGTGTTCATCCTCTCAAGTGTCAATACATTCCAGATCATCTCACCATCAAATTTCTTCACCCTCCCCACCTAAAAAATTTTTTAAAAAAATAATAAATATAAAAACCCCAGGCGACTCTGAAACTGTCAGAATACCTCTGAACTCAGATCAGTCATAGCTAGGAATAAGTTCTGCATGGTTAAGCAGCATGAGAGCAGAGAGCTACTGAGCTCTCTAACAGTGGGGTGACTTGTACACAGATATGTGGTGAACACATCAGGCAGAGGGGATTGGAGAAAATTGATTTTGAGTGTAAAAACAGCGTAGGTTTGCCATTGCAATGCTGGGGAAAAGAGAGGCTCGAGATGGAGCATTTGAGCGGTATTATATCATGTTGACAGGTATTTGTGTTTCTATCATTCACGCACTCTCGAGTGCTGATGCTCGGAGCACGTCCATACCAATACCCTTGTGTTCACTCTGTAACAGCTCTGACAGCTCACCTAAATCAGGCTCCTCCTCTGCAGTATGATTCCTACGTGTTACTGCCAGGACCTGCAAGCCAGCGCGCTGTGAATCTGTAGCATTTATTTATTCACACAGCCCATTTTCTTTGCCTCGCTATTTTTCCCCGTGTGTTTGTGCCGCGGCTGCCTGTTTTCTCTTTCCCTGTCTCTTCCTGTCTCTCCCTCCCCTCCTGCTATAGCTCACCCACCCTCCCCTCCCCTCCTCCCCCCACCCCATCCCACCCCCACCACTCCCTCCTCACTCATTTGCTCACAGACTCCCTTTCTCAGACGCACACACAGACACACGCACGCACACACGCACAAGCGTGCGCGCACACAAACACACACACACATACACACACACACGCATACACACACAGAGGCACATGCTGTGTCTCGCTGGATCAGAGCCTCTGACTACAGTATGCCTTCAGAAGGGCTCCTTTATTCTCGCGTTCGTTTTGACCACCAGCCAAGGTTATTTTTTGCCGGGGTCTCAGACTGTCCTGGAATTTCACCTATTTGGGATTCATCATGATACGACGGTGCTTTTTAATTAGCATAATTTTTGCTGCAGCAGTCCAAGGCAGCATCTCAGTCTCTGCCATCCGAGCCAACCTCTTCTGAGGAAAAAAAAAAAATCACCAGCCCTCCTCCAGAGACAGACACGCGCAGCTGTCACGTTAGCTGTCCTCAGTCAGAAACAGCACAATCTGGACGAGGTAACGGTGAGAGGATAAAGGAGAAGAAAAAAAAAAAAAAAGGAGCAGCAGTGAGGGGAGATTGCAGCAGCAGTCTTTACTGCATGAGACTGAGCAGGTGGAGCGCGAGAGAGAAGGATCATCGCACATTTGAAATAGGAACCCTCGCGCTGCGGCTGCATTCTGGTGGATCTCTGTCACGCCAGAAGTTACCGTTTGCTGGATTCGTTGCGTCTGTGAGAGACTGAATGAGGAGCTACTGAGAAATTATTTATTTATTTTCTGGATTTTCTCCTTTACCGTGCTGCTGCAGATACTGCTCCCTCTCTCTCCACCCCCCCCTCCTCACTCTCTCTCTCTCCTTCTCTCTCTCTCTCTCTTTCTCTGTCCCCCTCCCTCATCTCTGTTCTCTTCCCTGGCTAAAGGGGAACAAAAGCGCTGGTTTCTGCATCACCCTTCATCGCTGCATCTTCACTTGTGCGTATTTTTATCTCCTTGTTCTTTTTTGCTTAATGAAATGATCCAGTTTCCCACGGAAGCGTGCTGTGTTTTCTACTGCGGTGGAGGGGCACTCTTCTTAGTGGGCAGGCTCAGCTGCCCTCAAGCTCTACCTGTGGGCGATGGAGACTCTTATCAGAATTCTTGTCACATGAAGCTCCGTCCTGCCACTTTTCACGCCTAAATAACATGGTCGAGCAACATGCCTGTTTAAATTCACGGATGGATTCATCTCCATTCTTTATTTGGATGTGTATCTCTCCTCAATTTGGATACACTCAGCTCACTTTCTGAAGAATGTGCTCTGGGATGCTTTTCTATGAGGTCTTTGGCTCACTGGCTTTTCAGTGTAGTAGACATCTTGTCATGGCAAAATGTTAACCAAAAAATAGATAAGTTTGTTGCTCTTCAGTTTCTTCTGCAAGGACATTCGTTGGAACTTGACTGCTTTCTTTAGATTCTAACAAATTCAAAGGATATTTTTCCATCATCTTCAAACTCCCTAAACAAACTAAGGGATTATGAAAGAAATGGACCCAGATGGCCACTGAGATGCCCTTGGGTCTTCAAGTTGCACTGTCTGATGCCAAACCTTGGCCAAGTTGTCTGTACTGGGCCCATGTGGATCTAATATACATGGGTAGTAGACTCTTTGCAGCCACCCCTGTGCTCGGACAGAGGAGGAGCTGGTCACGCTTTAGCCTAGGCATGGGCCTAAGTTATTGTTCCAGACTAGCCTTCTGGTTCGCCTTGCTTACTGTACTTCCCATCCAGACTGGAACAGCACGTGTGTCTTCTAGTCTCAGTACAACGCACCATGTCCACCATTTTCACAATAAGCATGGCACCGTTCCTATTGCCATCAACAGGATGCCTTTTCTTACCAGAGGGGGCCATGGTAAGACATTCCTCTCTAACACTCTCAACTTGCTGTCTGTTGCCTCAGTGATGCTTCATTTTGCTCTGATTGCAGCAGTTTTTCAAGTGCCTGGAACAGCAAGAGTTAAATATGAGCATGCATTTGCTATCTGACGTATTTTTAAAAGCAGATTTGCCTTTTTTCAGAGGTAAAAAGTGTTTAGTTGTTCTCTGTGTATTGATTACACCACCAGTGGCTAGCTTGTGACATATTAGGTTGGATCCTTTTAATAACTGTGGATTTGTTTCACCAATAAATCCCTTTCTCTACCCATGAGCATCAATAGTGGTTGCTCTCTCTCTCCATGTTGCTTTTTGCGATGCTAAAGCACCAGTGGGGCTGTGTTTGTTATATTGCAAATACACATTTGTGGCGTAGTGAATCATCTTAGCAAATCTCTTTATCTGTTTCTCTGAGCTTCTTGTTTGTTTAATCAGCATAATGTACTCTCTGTAAGGAGCCTGTTTTGTGTCAAAGGTGATTTCTACAGTATGCAGACTGTAATTACTGACGTGTCACTACACACATAAAGTGATTATATGTACACAGATGATCTCTGTGGTTTTTCTTGGGACCTTAGAGAATGAAACAATCATCAGAGGCGACAATTTTTCCAACTTAATGGGAAAAATCTGGCTTGATACTCTGTTCTGTGCGGTTTCATAAGATAGAGAATAATATTTTCATCAGAAGGATATGAGGTATTGACCTATCCTCAATAATCTACTTCAAATTGGCCATGCCACTTAAATTAGCTCCTTTAAAGTGCTGACACCAGGGTCAGTGCTCCTTTTTATGTTGCACTTTGAAATTTCTGTCCTAAGACTCACTTTTATGCCCTATAAAAGGAGGCCTGATGGATTTGTGGTGTCTTTTTCGCCACAGCAGTTTTGTCAGTTGCAAAAGGGCCAAAAATGTGATGAATTACATCTACACTATTATAGCCATATCATTCTGGACCAGGTTTTTACAGGCACGGCACAGCCTGTGATCAAACCAGCCCATAAAAAAAAAATACTTCAAAGAACTCACTGATAAATTTTCAATTACCTCTATTGTAGATTTTGTTCTGTAGGTTGTTCTGAAGTATGTGCTTCAGAACAAGAAATTCAATTCACTGAAACAGAAATGATACAGAGAGTAAGTATGATTTACAGGTCGTGTCCACAATGCTAAAATGAACTGTGTAGAAAGCATATGCAGATATTGGTTAACATTTACATAATTTACATAATGTCCACAGGAGTACAGGTTATGTAACCGCTGTCACAGAACCATGAACCGTCTAAAAAATAAAAAAACAACTTTAGTTTCTTAACTGTGACGTGTGTTTCACAAAATGATCTCAACTAAACTAGAGTTTTTTGGACACTTGCTTTAATACATCACATATGTGTGAGTGTGTGTCAAGGCTAGCCAAAGACTTCTGGAGGCCCCTGGGCTACGGCTATTTATAGGCCACCTACCCTGCTGCAATGCCTCACATGCCTCATCCTAAACACAGGTTAATGCAGTTATTGTTACCATACAGAGCTGACAGTATGAGGCAGACACACAGACACAGGCAGGTTCAAGTAATGAGCACAAAATGATCTGAGTTCGTCTGTGTGGAGTCACACAGGTCACAGAAAATGAAGACGTGCAAAGCTATATAGCAGCATCAGTTGCCAGTTAAGTACTGTGCAATCAGATGTACTGAAGAAATGAAAAATGCACATATTTCAAAGCTATGATGATTAGCTGAATGTTTAAAAGGAGCTGCAGATATTGATTGTCTTAAAAATCATTTTCTCCATTGATTGATCAAGCAAGCAAGTGGATACGTAATATTTTATTAGAAGAGCAATAGTAAATATACAAAAGAAAGAGTAAGATTAGTCTATTTGAGTTTTTTTTTCTGTTTTGGATAAATCAACATCTTTGTTGATTACAATATATTTTTTGTACAACTAAATCATTTAATGCATTTAAGTGCTTTTTTTCATTCTGGTATTGAGGGATTTGTAGAAGGCAAAAAAAGTGGATGTTAGATTGGAATAACTGTTTCTTTACATGTTTTTTATCTTTTCCTCTTCTCAGCAAGCCATCATATTGATTGTAGGTTAAGTTAAAAGCTAATATTACTATGTTTTAGGTTGACTCAGTGGGGTGGATCCATAGTAAATGAGACTGGACGCTTTGTGCTCAGATGTTGAAGCTTTATGTTGTGTTATTGTCAAAGTTTAGTTCAGTTTTACTACAAACACAATGCACAGAGTTTTTGTTTTGTTGAAGGCTCAAAATGATCCCAAACCTTGGACTCGTCTGCTGTTTGTCTTTGGCCTGTCTCCTCTCCTCGCCCCTCGCTATATTCTTTCTTTCCCTCTTTTTACGATTCATGCCTTCAAGTCACATCTTCTTTAGGTCACCTGTCAACAGCGTAAGCCCCTTATGTGACAGTAATCTCTGTGAGAAAACACCGTTTGACATTGTATAGATTGAACAAAGCTTCAATGCAAAGAATTATAATCGATTATCTAGTTTCCCAAGGAAGCATTTCAGCCCTGAGTTAAAGTGATTGTAAAGCTAATTCAAACAAGAATGGAAAACAGTTTGTTTCCAGCTTTTCCACATAAAGATTTGCTCCTATCATTGCAAACACAAAAATTTAAATTTTAAAGAAATCCCCTTAAATTCTCAGAAATTGAAATGAACATTTTTCCACATACCCTGACCTTTTTATAGACTGAACAACGAATCCATAGACACAAAGTCTGCAGATCACTTGAAGATGAAAATAAGTGCTTTAGCCTTAAATTTTACAATCAAACACAAAGTAAATCGATTTATTTAATCATTGCTGATGTATTATTAAAATGTCCATCAAACCCCTCCAGAAAATGGAAGTCTTTGCTCTAAGTACAAAACACTTCTTATCGCTCAGTGAAGATAAGTAGTTGCATAAAAAAATTAGCAAAAAATAATTAATTTGTTTTATATTCTTTCACATAGGGCATTTCACACTTTAACTTTCATATAAAAACTATATTTGCTTCACAAGATTTCTGATGAAGATTTGTATCAACATCAAATTTTCTGATGAAACTACCCAGTTTTTATTTCATCATCCTCAGACAATCATTTCAACTCAGTTTTTTTTTATTTGACGTTTTGATGGGAAAATAGCTACAGTAGCAACATACATCAAGGTAATTGCTTCAGAATTTTTCATTGATGTCATTTCAAATTGAGCATTTGAATTTTTTCCACTGTCTGCATAGCCTTTTGTTCAACTAAACTTCAGATGAGGCCTTGAGCAGTTAAACTCTATATCATACCTCCTACATAAGCAGTGATCTCAAAAACCTGCAGCTTTTCACTTAATGTTGATCCATATGATACACAATACTTTGTTGGGTTGTTATAAATAAGAAATAATGTTTTCATATGGCATACAAAATACCCTGCATGGGTGCACCAGATATTAAAAGGATATTATTAAGGATGTTAACACATTGAGTGAAGGGCTTCTCATATCAGGGACAGCCAAATCCCACCATGAGACATATTATGTAACTAACGTGCTTACTGTCTTCCTCGCTTCATATTACGACCTTGCAGTGCCATGATAACTCAGAGGGATTTTTGGATTTTTTGGGGAAGCATCCTTAGCAAGTTGCCAAACAAGCTTCTCAAATGCAGTGTTGTTTCAGTGCAGGTTTTTATGTGTAATGTTTAATATTTTAATGAGTTTTTGTTGAACACCGTACGGTAAGAAGGCAAGCCCACACCATGACCCCAAGTGCAAAAGACCTTGCATGCTCTCAACTGGAATGCAAGAAAGATTGCACTGTAGCTGACCCCTGATCACACTCCCAACACACTCGCACGTTCAACACACTCAGTGAAAATCTGCTTCACTTCAATCTCCAGGGCCCCCATGTTGGTGTAAGAACTGTCTGGCTGAGGCAAAGCAAAGAGCAGCTAATGCTTCCACAGAGATGTCTCAAGTGGAGGAAATGGCTTAGTGAGCCTGTTTAAGTGATGATATCTTTGAGTACTATTCAATATTCAAAGACATAATTCAACAGAAAGCATGTTATCCTTAGATCACTGTGTAAAAAAGTGCTCCGTCTGTTTTCTCACTGCAGTCAGGCGTATATACAGTGTTAATTTCTTGCTACAAGTGCGGCTGGAAGGGAAAGCAAAGGGACAGGGGCATCAAAAGGGCCATCAATGGAGAGGACTCCATTTTCTCCAGGTCACTAATTACATTTTGCTCAAGGAAAATAGTGAGACAGACCTGCTCTCACATACACATGACAAGCGAAAACACAAACAGTAATGGTTCCCCACAGCATCAATGCGATGTTCAGATGCTGCGAAGGCATTTTAACTGATACTGTTACAGTATCCTCACCATTGTTACTGTTCTGTAAATGAATACAGACATGTTGATCGCACTTGTCATTTTGAGGTTTTGCTAAGAAACAGAGGGTGGAACAAGTGGGCCGTGCAAAGGACAGCATGAAAGAGCAGAAATCTGAGACCAAGGTAACCGCTGCTGTGCTCTGAATCTGCAGCAACGCAGAAGAAACAGGAAAAGGAAAATGTGAACTGAAGAGAATAAAGGTTTTGCTGTGACAAAAGACAGACTGACAGACAAAAGAAATGCAAAAGCTGCATTCAAAACAATTGATCTCAGATCCTTTAGGTAAAAAAGTACCAGCAGTACATTATAAAAATATTCCATTACAAAGAAAAATCCAATACTTAAAATCCTATTAAAGTATTTTATAAAATAACAGAAGTATAACCAGAAAAATATCTGTTAAGTAACTGCAATTTTTTAGTACTTACTATGCAGAAAAATGTCCCCTGTAACTGATATATTAAAGAAATAATGAGCAAGGTCATAGGGGATAAAGAAGGCATCAGTGCTCACTTTATGTAGCCTGTGAGCTTGTTGAGCTCTGAAGGTAGTCTTTTTTTATGGTTTTGAATACTTTAATCACTCTCAGCACATTTTGTAAGCAGCATAGCCTTCAGTATGGTCGCACGTGTGGGGGATGGCATTGTAAACGTGTCCATATGTGACATTACTAACAGGCTTGAATACCTGAAAGGAATCATCAAATACAGAGAAAATTAACGGCAAAGGACAGCTTGAGGTTCTTTGCATGAGGAATACATGGACACAAGCAGAGTGAGGGAGTGCATGGCAGTCTATTTAAAGAAGTACAGGCGTGTTAAGAGAGGAATGTTTTTTTCAGCAAGTCAGAGAATACATTATAGCTTAAGCTCTTCCATCCCATTGTATTATAAACCTCTGCTTTCATGTCCGACATCTTGAGACTAAGTTTATCTCATTGTACCCCATTTTATGAAATATATCAAAGCTTCAGTGGGAACGTTTTTAATATAAATGCACCAGTTTCAGTGGATAAAGAAAGTGCGAAAGCATTAGCATAACCCTATACTGTGGATAACATTTTTAATGTGTTTGGTCTTGTTAAAAGCTAAAAATCTTAGCCTCCTTGAGAAGAGTCACATCAAGGATGGCATATGTCACTGGCTTGTAGATGGCACAGCAGAAGTTTGCAAAAGTTTTTACCAACAATGATTGAACTTGCTGTAAAATGATTTCTAGGAAACATCTATAGATGTGCTGAGGGCAGACTTGAAGTCTGCCAGTATTCCAGTCAGTAAAATCACTTTACTATATTTAAGGGTGTTACGCTCCTCAGAGTTCTCAAGAAATTCATCTTTTGTTATAATTTGATTTTACCTGGTTTCAAAACAGCAGGTGTCTCTTACTGCCGCATCCTGTATATTTTTAGGATCTAAGAAACCAGATTTTTCATTGAAAACAAAGTCTGTTTGTGTCAATTTTAAAGATCTAAATATTATAATTCAATAAAGGCTTCAGTCCAAGTTGTTTTGGCATCACCTGTGGTTACGCTTTTAGGACACCAGGTGTGGTTTAACACCACACCAAATACCCCCTGAGCCATTACTTTGTCAGACGTACAACAGGAGAGCACCTGGTGTATCTGTTTACAGCCCAGTCAAATAAACCCATGTTGCTCTGTTTGCAGTTGATGGCTCCACAATAAAAGCCAACCTGTGTTTTGCCCGTTAAAAGCTTTTAATGTGAAGCAGAGAGTGCTAGCAGATAATGTAGCCTTAATCTGCTAGCTTTAAGAACCATCAACCGCTATCTTCTAATCTCATTTCTCCCTGGCCCCCCACCCCCCCCTTTTTTTTTTTTTTTTTTTTTTTTTTTTAATTTTCAAACTTGGGGTCTTCAGCCCGACCGATGTAATCATCAGACTTTGCGCAGCTCCCCCTGGAGCCACACAAGGCTCGTATACCTTTTTCTAATATGCAGTAGTACTCCCCAAGACCCGCAAACAGACTTTGATGTGTAAAAATGGTGGATTTCCCCTTTGATACAGCTCTGATACGCATTTAAGAGAGTGAGCAGCGAACGATGAGGCTGATATCAGTTGAGATAAAATCACGCTGGATTACATGCTGCATCATTTTCTGTGAATTCCTTGTGCATATGCAGTTTTAAATCCAGGACAGGAATGGCAGACTCTGCCACTAATGATAAAAACAGCCATGTATTAAGCTGTTAACACATGGAATAGTCAACCATAAACAGCATCGAATGTGGAGCTTGGAAATCTTTAGTGTGTCAACTTTAAGTGCACAAATTTGCAATTCACTTGCAAGTCTAGTGTGCTAATACATTTACATGTCACTTACGGTAATTTAAGAAAATACCAGATGATTTTAACAAAGACAATTGACACAGCCTTGCAAACACCCCAGTTATAATGTAATAATGGCATAAAAACTGAGAGACATAAATCTGAAAAGCTGTAAAAATGAAGGCCGCAAGTATAATGCTAAAGAAAACCTTGGGCAATGATTTCCTGTCATAAAAGCTATTCTGGTTCATTCATGAGAAATGTCTTTGTGACTTTTGCAGTAGGTGGAAACATTAAAGCCTTATTTCAGAATTGCATTTGAGTTGAAGCAGTTTTACCACGACCCGAGCCATCTGGAAGTTGAGTGGGAGAAAACCTTAACATTATTACAGAAGAAGGGGGTCGTTTGAGGCGCTCTGAGCCGCAGACGTTCAATTTGAGAACTGACAGTCTGGATACATCTCGCTGACGGGAGCAGAAACAGCAATTCATCCATAATACAGCTGAAGTCTGCATGTGCGATTATTTTCAATTCACGAGATTTTCAGTGCGGCTTTTAATTGATCAAATTCAACTGGTCTAATTGATTTGATGCCTTAAAGTCTGTGTTCACTGTGCTAAGTATTTGACGCCACTTTCTAACTCGAACACCATATTTTAAATTGAAAACCATATATCCTCTCTGTCAGCCCATAGCCTGCACCATTCATTTTCATCATTTTGCTGAGCTGTATTTAATTGACCATGAAGGGAGTGTGCCTCAGATGCCATAAGTCAGGTGACAAATTCAAACTTAACACCCTGCATAACTCTTCATTTCTGCAGAACTGCTCACAGTATGGAGATCTATAGGAGTTAATTGATTATTGACTATTAATTGATCAGCTGTTTTGTTAGTAAAGCACACTTGTTTTTCTACGTAAGCTTTCTACAAAACATTTTATGCTACGCTTGTACACTTTTTTGCCCTTCTGAAGGCTACAGGCCATTCAGAAATGTCTGTTTCCTCTGAAAAAACCTTTTTCATATCCAAGCAAAGGTTCTCTTATGGATAAATGTTCAAAAGGCTCGTAACAGTATGAGGAACTTACTGTTTCTTCCTCTGCTTTGTGTCCATAGTGTTACTGCTAATACTAGCTGTTTGAACAATTCATGATTATTCTTCAGCCTCTCAAAAGTCATGATTAGTAATATTATGAGAGCTAATACTCAATGACTCACTTGGGCTCTAGGAATTCTCCAATTCTCTTCCCCAGCAAGCTCAGGGGGCGCGTTTAAACCTTGTCACATCCAAAGTGTTATGTGTGATGCAAATTATCACCAGCGTCTCCCATATTTTGCAAGTCCTATGAGCATGTACCCTCGTCTCTTGCGTATTCAGCTGGCTGAGAGAGAAAATGAAAAGGACAGGATGCTTGTGTGGGTAGCATGCATCTTGGCACAAACAAACAATCCATACTGTTAGATTTGTTGTGTAAAGATCCATTAAGACACGGCAGCTAATCAAGGTTCCTTTGTGAGCTCTATTGACATCATTACAATGCCTGAAAAAAGCAGATAAACCTGCAATATCCATTTATGATTCCACTGACCTCTGTAGTGTATTAAACCAACAACAGGGCTTTGATATGCTTACAATAGGAGCATGTTTCCATACCACCTATATCCATTAATAATGTGGTATCCACAAGGATTATTACAAGCCTGCGTACAAAATAATTAATCATCAAGGTTCCAACTAACAATGACGTGATGTATTGCAACACATTTTTGCGGTTGCGAATCTCCAAGAGAGCTCTATTATCCGAGCACAGATGCATTGGCCGAGACATCCCAATGGCCGTGAGAGAAGAGCAGAGCGCTCCCGTGAGATATACGAAAGAGAGAGAGAGAGAGAAGGGGAGAGGAGAGCTGCTTCGAGAGAGAGGACTGTGATGTTTATAGTAATAACCTTAACAAGACTTATTTACTGCCTGCTTTATTTGATGTAGGTCTGCCACAGAGAGGAAAGAAGAGCGAGGGGGAGCGAAAACAAGGAGGCAGAAAGATGTAATGAAATGCTTTAATGTTATGACTAATGCAGGAGGTACCGCTGTCTATAGACAGATGCTTCCATGTTTTCCTGCAGGTGCATTAGTATTCCATATTTCATGATGTATACTACAAGGGTTCATGTTACACTTTCATCAGCCTTTGACTGTGTAATACTATAGTTCCCATGTTCTTTAGCTCTTTATAGTGGGGGAAAACCCTAACCCTAAGCATAGGATTTGCAGTTCATGGTTTTATATGTAAAATGTCAAAAACCACATGGAACCCACAGTTGATGTGAAATAATGCTGCTTTTTGTGAGGCTCGGTTGTAATTTTTATATTAACTAATACAGAAGTCACTAAAATAAACAAATATAGGCACTTCACATACATGAAGGCAGTCATCCAGTTTATTTAAATCTAAGCTTCTTAAATATGTGGTTATATTATTAATGCAAAGTATTTTAATCTTCACACAAACAACTCTGTAACCCTACAACCATCCTGATGACATTTATGCAAGTGGGTTGTTTACACAGTAAACATGTAAGGTGAACATGGCATTATCACATATAAAATGTGTTTTACATGTGATATTCGGTATTAAATTGTTTTTTTTTTTAATGAAGAGTTTCACAAGTAAAATATCTGTAAAATCACATGTGCTTCCATGCACATATGTTCTTATCATGTTGGTGTTGTTCCTTCAACATCAGAATTATTGTCCTGACTGACCAATCCTGTTTTTGTCACGTTATATTAATGATTTGGAAAAAATACCACAAAACATGCACATGGTAGGAGATAGCCTTTGTAACATGAGGTCAGTGATGTGAATGAGTCCACAGTTTTTTTTAACCCCAAGCATGATTTTTTTTTTTCTCTTTGCCACCTTAACTCAATCCAACTGAAATGTCAGAAAGCTACACTGTGTTTTTTGCAATATGTTTATATGTCAATCAGGTTTCACATTTATTGTATTAAAACTTCACATTCGCTTTGTTGTTAGCTGTTTGTCAGTAGTTTAGATGTGGTCAAAACAATCCAGTTTTTCTAATAGACATTTTTACTCACTGCATTGTAGAATGTTATGTGTTTAATGATCTACAAAGACCAATTTTTAGGCATCCAAAATTGGGTACTAAAAGTTCATGAGGTTTGAGTCTCTGGAGTATGCTTTTAAATTGGTGTTCGGGGCTGTATTGCCCAGTGAAATTTAAAATGAGACCTGGTGTGAAATTGGGTCTCAGAATATGGTGATTGGCCACATCAAGACTTGCCTGCTCGTCTGTTTTTGTTTCACAGGAACAAACAAAGAAATCATGAAGGGCTGTTTTGTATAATGAAATGCAGTATTACAGCCTTTCAGCTAATGCCACTTTTGGGATGTTTAATGTTTGATTTTTGTCGAGATTGTTTGAGGTAGAGTGCTATTTTAGATCCCCAAACAACATGCAGTATCAACAAAGGCAGTTACGTTTGATGCAGGGATGGTTTATTAGAATTTATAAGATTTTTCATACTTAATCATATTGCGTCCGCGCCCATCCATACTAAGATATAAAAGGACAAAATGTTAAGCAGTAACACTAGGAGACCAAATGCAGATAACGTTCACTGAGAGGAAAAAAAGCTGTAAAACCACTCATCAAGGCTCCTTGATGTTACTAATGTCTAATGCCGACTCACATTGGACTGCAAATCCCAGACATTAATTAAGATTACCTCAGTGAGAAATGATTTGGTTTGAAACAAACACTTGTCAGAGAACCTGCCCTTTTAATTAAATTCAAAGTCGGTACACGGCGTTCTCAAGTCTTTGGAGTTAAGTGTTTAATGTTAAGAAATCCAACCAGCAGCAAGTTCCTGTCAATAAGAAACCTTTGTGGTGAGTGCCCATTAAACCCAGCAGAAGAGTACTCAAGTCCTCGTACATGGCTGAAATTCAGGCAACAATTTTGTCTCAAGTGTTTCTTGGCGATTCACTCAAGAGCTGAAAAAATAGCAGTTGTTAAAACAACACTTAGGTTTCAGGTGCTGAGACGAGCCTAGAAAAAACAGGTATTTGTAGTGTACTACTAAAGATAATAGTAGTTTCTGCTGCACCCTGTATTTTAATGAACACTCATCTTTCGCACTGTAGCAGTCTCTCTTATTTTCGCCTTCAACACCTGAACTCCACTAAAAGAACACTCACCTCCTTTGATTTGTCTCAAACTAAATTTGCACGGACAATAGCAAATGGATTACAGCTCCGATTTTCTTCTGTTCTCGCACCGGTGAAAGAATTAAACTAATTTATATTTTATCAACAATCTGAGGCTGTTTGACAGGTTAGAAATAAATCATATTCAACCATGGAGAGGTGTCAGATCTACAAACTGTACAGCAAATGGATTTGAGCACAAGGCTGCCAGGCTTTTCTCAGTTATCGCAGCAATTTCAGAAAAAACTTGTAAATGATGAATTAGCACCTATATACCTCATTCATATCAAGAAGGCAGGAATGATAAAAGTTTAAGCAGACATTATTGCTAGATACCGTGTGAGCAGGTGCATTAATTTTAGTCTGGTTTAAATCTTTAATTTTTTGAAAAGCCTCTTAACTTTAGTCACGTGCTTTTCCATTTTCATATTGTAGAGGATTGGACGGTAAAAGATAACATTATGTATCCCATATGTTAGCTGAATAGGGTCCATAAAAAAGCAACACATATGTATTATTGTAGAAAAACACATACAAGCGTCTGTTTGTATCAACAACAACAACAACACAGGCTCAAAATATTTAAACAAGCCTGGAAACAAGCCTCAGAAAATGTGAAAAATAACCCCAAATAGATAAACAAGTACTGTTATTCCTGTAAATGATGTTTTATTTAGAGATAAAGTCAGTAAAAAAAAACACCCTGTCTTGTCTTGTCTCTAATTTGGAGGATGTGACCCTCACTTATGCATTAATTATGGGTTCATTGTACTAACAAGAAAAACAGCACTGCTTTTAATGATGGATAAAGTGAAATCTTACTTAAAAAAAACGATTAATCAAATATTACACATAGGCAGTGCAGATATAATCTATGTGTCCCATCCTGATGTGCTAATTGGCTCATTTCTATCACTAGAGGGAAATGCCATGTTGTTTTTGGATGTCCATTCAAAAATAAAAGATCTGACTGTGACACTAAACGGTTACTGTCAGTTCACATCTGGGAATGTAAAGGTTCATCACACTTTGTAAATTGGCCTTCTTAACTGTGATTTAAGAGGAAAGCAAACATCTCTGATAAATCTTTGCTCCTTCCTCTTTGGTTTGAGCTTTTCCCTGCCTGCTGCATTACTTTGAAAAATGAAAGGCAGTGTGTGTGTGGAGCAGTGGGGTGGAGGGGGCTGGACTGGCTGGTTGGTAAGAGGAATCTCATCTTCATACTGCAGATGGTACTTAAATACTAAAAATAACAGTAGAATAGTTGTCCTTGAAGATGGCTTCATCTCCAACTGAACACCAAATATGAGCCAGCAGAGTCTGCCTGGAACAAAGCAATATTACTAACACTGTTGTTTCCTCCAGTTTGCAGCTCCAAAAGTTCATCTTGATTGTCTCTAATTGTTGTTTCTCTTCATGACTCTGTTCCCAGCTGGAACCACATACATCTTTGGGAAAGGGGGCGCTCTCATTACTTTCACGTGGGCCCCCAACGAGCGGCCGAGCACCCGAGCCGACCGGTTAGCCGTGGGGTTCAGCTCTCTGCAGAAGGACGCCATCTTGGTTCGAGTGGAGAGCACCCATGGGCTCGGAGACTATCTTCAGCTGCACATAGTAAGGACGGAAAGCCCTGTTTTTTTTAAGTGAAGTATATAGTTTATATAGTATAGTTTATATTTTCTAAGTATAAATGTAATTAGAACCTCAATAAAAGAAAACATTTGAAGGAGACTGAAAATATGATATTCATATGATCTAAAACACCCCATGAATATTTGTTCACATATCTCTTTCTGGTTTCCAAAACCAGGAAATTACCAACGTTTCCAATCTTTAGAGGTACCATAGAAAATAAATTTGTCCGCCGCAGATTTATCAGCAAGACACATTTGAGAGCTAACACCATTGTCTGCAGAATAAGACACAAATTACCCCTGATAGCACATTTGGTCACTCCTATTGTGTCATTTAATGTGCTCCTTTGTGAATATGAGCCTGAGGAAGCATTATATTAATGATTCTGAATCAGTGACAATAAAATAACACAAAGTCATAAGATCTCAAGGAAACCAGGACATTATGAAATGAGCAGGTAACTGAACAGTGAACAACATAATACAGAAATTCCCAGGATGTTGGTGTCCAATAGTGAAACAGACAAAGATTTGGACACTGATGTATCGATCTTGATAAAAAAGAAATGAATACAGACAAACTTCCTATGGTCTAATTTGAATTAAAGCTGTTACTTGTGCCATTATTCTTACTTGGCACAAAAACATCCAGCAGAGTTTGTCACAGCTTGCATGATTCTCTGATTAAAACCATCTTAGTCCAAGTATTGAGATGAGATAGGGGTAGATATGTTGTGACCACAAGACAGAGATGCAATGAAGCACAAGCCGGTGGAGTGAGAGATGTGCTCTGGTGATGAACACGTGTGTCTTTTGGTGAAACCAAGTGACTCCTCAGCAGCTGCCAGCAACTTTGTCTTTTCTGGAGGGAAATCAGCCTTTTTAGCTCGTAGCCACAGGACAGATGTGCAGTGATGAAGACCAGAGGGGAGATCTGTCAAACGTCTGCAAGCGGTGTGATAATTAAAATCACACCTGTTGTCAAAGTGCACGACAGAAATCAACTGGAGTTAGACTTGTACTGGCAGACACCTTCTAACCATCTTAAAAATGTCCTCAGAAGCATGAGATTTTAAGCATCCTGGTACATTCTTTCTTTTTTAATGTTATCAGGCTTGATCTCGAACATTTCTTTCTATAATCATCAATTTTTTTCTAATCTGCTGTAAAAATTAAGCTATTTCAAAAAAAGATCTTAGACAAAATAATAACTATGTCCAAATAGGATGTATTCTGGACACATCTACTAAGGGCATTTAAGTTATTAAAAGTATAATAATTTTTTTGTAAACACATGAATTCATGTTTATAAGAGAAAACACATCACATTATAAAAGCAAAGAAACAGAAAATGTAAAAGAAAAACTCTAAACCATCTCCATAGCACAGTGCCTGTTGAAGTGTTTCGGTTTGTAATTCAAATGTTGAGCACAAGTTAAATTTAGGGACTGAAGGTGGCGATGCTTAGTATGCTCAACATTAAGTGTCTTCCAGTTAAATTGAGTAATTAATATTCCATCCATTATGTTCACTATTTCAAGCTGAGGTCTTGTGATAGTTAACTGTGACCTAAAAAAATAAAAAAAGAGACAAAAGCTGATGTAGTTATACAATATAGACACTAAATGCATAGTGCAACATCCCCTCCTTGGATTTTCAAAACCTGGTTGCTACTTTACTTTTAATGCATCTGCGGGAATTATTGACTGTTTTTATTTTGCATCATTTTTTGCCAACCAAGATGGATGATACAATAACACAGGAAAGCCTGTTCCTTGGTGTATCCATCAGTGCATATCAGGCAAAACACACATAACATGAAGGAAGCAATGTAAAAGACAAAACACAAGAGAGGGAGGCTCGACTGCAGAGAAGCGGCGCCTCGTGAATGTGTTGTCATGACATGAGAAAGTACAAGTAGCAAAGATGATGGAAGTGAAGCAGCTTACATTGTCGTCGCCTACAGAGGAAAATGTTTCAATTTGAGTTCTGTTGTTGACATTGGAAACCTTCGTACTCATTGGAGCCAAGTTAAAGGTGCACCACGTTATATAGTCTTGATGGGCCGTGCACTCTTTTGTACTTTTGGAACATTAAAAATGTAAAAATATGGATTTAAAGTACATCTAAGAAGTCATGTTAGCTCTTCAAAATCGTTATTTCTTGTATCAGGAGCTCTGTTCCATTGTTTATTTACAGGCCTTTAAAAATTTGCATAGTGACCCTTAAGGGCTCATTCTTTCCAGCAAATTGTTTTTAATGGTATTTCAAGTTAGAATGGTTCAAGTGTAATTATTTCAGATTATGTTAATATGACCTGAGGCTCCAAAATGTCCTTCATAGGGCAACTTTTTGTACTTTTGTTGAATCAGTTCTTCTTCTTGTACTTGTTCTTTTACTTTTTTTACACAAATATCTGTGGTTTACTTTCGTAAAGAATGTGTGTACTCGTGCCACCTCTGGTTTCTAGACATGTTTAGTACAAAAGTCCCCCTCTGTTTTTTTTTTTTCAAAGCTGTCTTATTTAACTCAGATTTCCTGTTTTTAAAAAGTGTGAATCTGACCTTGCTGGCCTCGGTCTGTTGCTAGTAAATGCAAAGACGGCTGCCTGCGTGCAGAGCCAGCTGATCAGACTGCACCCTGACAGATTGCTTACTTTGACACCTTATTACTGTTCAGCGTAGGGGGATAAAAAGGGTTCAGAGGGTGTTAAGGTTGTCTTTCTTGGCTTCTTTAACTAAGCTTCTTAACATCACACCTTTTTTTGTAGAGACCTTGGTTGTCATTTATTTTAATTCTATTTACATATTTCATTAAAACCACATTTTATCACATGAGCTACATCTTTTACCTTCCTCTGCTTGCCCATTTTAGAAGAGGAAGACTTTGAAACAGAAGTAAAGACCGAGAGAAGCTGTTCAAATAAAACTGGTCACAAGGGAGAGTTGAAAATAGTGGAGGAAACAAATGATATATTAGTTTTTTTAGAGCTACAGGGACTCTGGGTTTTCAGGTGTGGCGCCTTGGAGGAGAATTTCATTTCTTAAAATCCACCTCAGATATCAAGCTTACAAATCAAAACTGCAATATGATGAACAGTTACAGTGAAACAGTGTAAATCAGGCAATGAAAAGGTCACATATTCTCCTTAAAAATCTCCCTGAAAAAAGTCATAATAAATGTGTGTGCCCAGAGGACTTTCATTGTGTTTAAAACCATCTCAGTTAACCATTAGAGAGACCAAGATGAATCTTATTATTCTCCAACTAGATTCCATTCACTGTTATTTAGAAAGACTGAGATTGCAGCAAATGTAGCATCTGATTGTCACTGTTGAAATGCCTCATGAAAACAGCGATTCTTAATCACAGATAATTAGTCACAACAAAATAAACATGATTTGCTTGCATGGGTGATTGCTGCTATTAAAATAGCCACATGCTTAACTGCAACTGTAACTTTGAAGATGGTGCACATTCAGGCTTCAAAGAGCAATTACTCCAACCATCACCATATTCACCAGAGAGAACATCAGAGAGGCTCCTGCTGCTTCCAAAGGGTCAAGTTTTTAATGAGTGACTAAAAGATAAAACAAAAACAGAAGGTTCATTGTGCAAAATGATGACAATTAGAAACATTAAACAAGTGAGCAACGTCAGACTACATAGGAGAACGGATGATGAAGTTATGCAGTAACCTGCTGAAGGTTTGGGGGACTCGATTTCAGAAGCTGATCTCTTCTGTATTTTGATGTGCGAGTGCTCTTCATATTTCAGGAAGGCAGAGCTCAACTGGCCTTTTTCTGGTGTTTCTTCTTTTCAGTTTCAGGTTTATGAGACAGTAAGTTAACAGCTGTGTGCCATGGTTGCTAAACAACATATCTTTAAAAAAAAATGCTCTTTCCGAGGTCCAGGCTCCCACAGTGGAAATAAATTTTACAGTAATAACCAAATATTTTCAAGAAGAAACTCATATTAGAGAAAATAGGTGCCTTTGATCATTTCCAAAATGTGCAACAGTTCAAAGGAATTAGAAAACAGCTCACATTATTTGCGTCAAGCAGTTTTTTGATTATTTATAATGATCTGTCATTTCTGTCCAGCACTCTTCTTTAAAAAGACAGGCATTGTTGAAAGGATTTTGATTAAAAAAGCACTGTACAATTGTTTTTGTTTAGTCAGTTCCTTTTATGTTAGCCAAAACCCATCTATCACTGTGCTGGATGTGGTGAGAGAGCACTTCATCATCCCTGTGGGAAAAAGAAAGCGAAGAAACCCTGTAATTCCCAACAGTGCAGATGCGAACTCCCACCTCTGAGGAAAAGGTGCCGGTAAAAGTCTGGTAAACATTTCCAACACAGAGGAAGACAGCTGGCTGTTGACAGACAGACACCTTGTCTTCTTAAAAGTAACAAGATCTGTCAATTCATTGCTATGTGTAAATATGTCTCAGGTGGCAGTTGTGTCCCATCATTGAAGAAATGTCAACACCATGGCCCTTTTTTTCCTTTTCATCTTATCAAAGAATCTTTATAATAATGTGTCACTTTAATAACCAATCCTTCTCCTCAGATATGAATAAATGGAAACTGTAGCTGAAATCCTGCATTCAAATCTCCAGTGTAAACGGGAAAAACTCCACACAAATGCCTTCTTAATCAGAGCTGATGTCAAAACAACTAGGTGAGAGACTGCATAGCTCTTCAAGAGGACATGCCTGAGTAGATTAATACCCAAACACATGGGCATTAAGTAGCCGCTTGAAAAAGAGAAGGAAAAAAAAGGAAAAACGGGAAAAAATGAACTGGAAAGGCCAAGCTTTTGTTTACTAAAACTGGGCTGTAGCAGTGTTGCTTTGCCAGCTGCCAAAAGGTGCTTTAGGGCTGTTTTGTAATCAGGCTCTAAGTTAAATGAGTTAACAAAAATAGAAGCAGCTCCTTTGTTGAAGCCATATGAAGCCCCCGGCAGACTGCTCTGGCCCTGGAGATGTTAATTGTTGTCCAGAGAACAACAGAAGGCTGAATTTGACCCGAGGCCATACTAGCCTGTAGTTGTATAATGAATACTCGGTTTGCTTCTAGAGAATAGTTTTGCATGTACAGAATAGAAAATACAAGGCATTTCTCTGAGACAGTATAAGAAATTTAAATTGTGCATATAAAAAAGTGATAATTTGGTTTCTCAACACACGTTTGTATAACAAAATGTGACTCTGGAGTTCTTTTGCAGCCAGGTTTAACACCCAGCCGATCCCCACTAACCTACAGTACCACTGACCTTAATTAACTCAGTGTTTCATGGTGAGTAACTGTGAGTGGGAGGATATTTGTCATGAGGACATTTCATCTTCTTTTTGACTTGTGTAATTTGAGCTTCCAGCTGTAGTTCATGTGTCATAAATCAGTCGCCTCCTCCCGGGTTCATGACAACTTTCAAGTGATTAGAGAACTCTGAAAGATAACACAGCTCAGCTTGGAACAGAAAATAAGTTGAACGTTGACTTTTATATATGAAATAATATTATTAATGGGAGGCTCACGGCCTCTGAGGACACTAAACACTTCTGTTCTTCACACCAACTGTGTCAGCATGAATAATTATTCCACATTGAAAAGGTTTCTAGAAGGATTTTACATATGATTAGAGGGAGAGAGCAAAGCTCTAAGACAGGTTTTACATCACACAATGGCAGCCACCATCAAGGCAAGAAAAGAAGTGCTTCCATCTACATATTTGAATTTCTGGTCTCTGAGTCAGTAATGCAATACTGCGAGTATGAAAAGAAAGGGAACAGTCAGTCATATTAAATGGCACATGCCAAGGAATTAGCTGTGGAAGTCAGTTCTGACAGTAAAGCCAGAGAAACCAAATGCAATGCAAGACCCACTGTGGAAAATATGAGCATCCTGTCTGTAAGGCCAGTAAATACTGTGCACACTGTGTGTCAAGCAGTTTGCAGTATTTCAGCTTGATTTCTCTGTTTGTTTCCTTCTCCTCTCTGGTTGAAGATGCGACAAGCCTTTTTGCATTCTTGTATTTTCATCAAAACTGCAAAGGTTATTCCAATAACAGTTTGGAGAAAGTCAGCGGAGTTAAAGGGTACTTTGTGTACTCTTACAATGTCTCTCATAACCACATTAGCACCTCGACCTTGTGTTGCATTTTGTAAGACTGCAAGGCGGCAAATGTACAAAGACCAGACAGGCACAGAGACCCCACACGGCTTGTTTCCAATGTTTCTGATTAGTGCCAACCAAAGACTGGCTTGAGAGGCAGATTTGATCTTTAAGGGAGGTTGGCAGGAGCAGACAGAGGCTGAAAGCAAGAGGAGTTGGTCAACCAAAAGAGAAGCAGCAGGATTCTGTCAGGAATGATCGACATCAGGAAACGTGAACCGGCTGCCGAGGGAGAACAGTGCTGAACCCTGAAGAAAGAGCTAAACATACTGTCCACGTCCAAAAGACACGCTTGTTCCTCTTAACAAGCCTGAAGTAGATGGAAACTCTGTTTCTCTGCATGTTTTCTGTCAATCTATTGTGAAATCTGTAAAATGAATATCTTCTTTCATTCGTTTGATGTGTCTCATTCATTCTTTGTTTTTTTACCTGCAGGATCAAGGAAAAATCGGTGTCATCTTCAACGTGGGGACGGATGACATCACCATCGATGAGCCTGCTGTCATTGTAAATGATGGCAAGTACCATGTTGTCCGCTTCACACGCAGCGGTGGCAATGCCACTCTCCAGGTGGACAACAATCCGGTCATTGAGCGTTACCCGCCAGGTAAGACTGCTTGCACTGGCTATGTGACCATATGACATGTAGATAGACGGCATGGAGCATCTGGATCAACAAGAGAAGATTGCATGTCTGCCTATCAAATGTAAATCTTCTAATGCATAGCTATGAAATGTACTGTTTGCACACACACACAAAAAAAAAAACAGTGTGGCAATTTGTCCTCCCCAGTCTGTAAGCTATCTATTAAGTTGCCACACACATACAGCTGGACATGCCATATTGGCTAAACAAAGTAATAATCTGAAAATGATACATTTGCCTCGAGCTGCCTCGCTCAGTATATCTAGCAATGAAAGGGTTTTAATCAGCTGCTGTCGTTTTTGTAGCCAGTTTGGCAGACAGGTGGAGGAGGATGTAGCAGATGAGAAAAGGATGTTAATTTACAGCAAATTAAAGCAGCATTTTCTCCTTAATCTCTCTAAAATTAGCTTTTCAGGACTACATTTAAGATGTGCATATGTGGCTCATCCAGATTTTCTAGGCATTTCCAAAGCCTAAGCCTGATGGAATATTTTTCTATTTGTTGTTTATATTCCAGCCTCTGATCTTAAGAGATGGCGTTAACAAATTCAGTATGAATATATTGCTATCGATCAAGCTGATGCATTCTTGTTGACATTAGCAATTTTGTAGTGAATGTGCTTAAATTTACATTTGTCCGTCCACTGGTGAGCACTAATAGATATCATGGAAAGGTGACCTTTTCATGATGTCTATTTAACATAAAAAGATTGATGGTTGTGGCTGAATTCCTACTGTATTCTGTCAATTAAAGGGCCCATCCCTATAATGAACAAGTCATTGATGTGTCTTACATTTCAATGTAGTAGTATGTACGGTGTTTAGCTAGCTGTCAGGAAAAACACCATACATTTGCATGCAAAAAGGACATAATAATGGATTACCTTACATGGGATTTAAAATGTTAACCCTTCCAAAATTGAAAATTATATTGATAGAGGTTAGTCTGGCTTTAAAAAACATTCATGGCATTGCATCTTAAATGGTAACTAGATCTGCAAAGGCAAGCAAATAAAATGAAGAATCCACACATTCACAAGTAGAAGCTACATCTTGCTAAAAGGCGCAGATTTGTTACAGTCTAAAAGGTTTAAAGCCAACCAACCAATGCATGCATACTTAATATATACATATATTTTTTTTAAAAAAAGAACACACACATAATATGATCATGACCGGCTGTGCTTTAACCTGCTCTGAACCAATCAACCAATTAACCTTATTTAGAACAGGTTCACCAGCTGGCGTAGCGGGAGGAAACCAAGTCCCCTCTCTGCCTCCATCTGGTGCTTGCACACACAAACACGCACGCACGCATACACGCAGGCACGCACACACGCACACACACGCCACAGTTGCACATAAATCAAAATAGTGTAACCGTGACAGCCTTGTGTGTTGTCAGCTCCCACTCAGACATCAGTGGCTTCTGAAACGTTTTGAAAAGTAAATGACTGTAATATCAGTGCTCAGATAACTCTATGTCTACTGCAAAGAGAGTGCACATCACATCGGTGACAATTAGGAGTATAAGGAACTATAATTGATTGTTTTCTGCTTTAAATGGACATTGAACCACATAAGTGAGGCATAATATACAGCGACTCCCATATATATATCATATATAGCATATATAGCACTGTAGCGCTCAAAAGGTTCAATGACTGTGCAGCTTCACTTATGTTAAAACCTGCTGCATATCAAAGCTTACGGTAAAAACACTGAAAGGTAAGCTTCACTTAAACTGTCACACACTGTCATGTACTGTGCCTCCTCTTCCATGTTGCACTGTAATCCTAATCTTTTTTAGCCATTCATTACAAACCCATGTCCAACAGAACTGATGACGTTAAACTGTTTATTTAAATCCTTTATTTCAATTCTATATTCATTTTATCTGTTTATTTATGATTTTACTTCAAATATGTGAGTTAAACACATTTACAGCTTGCTCTTAGTAAACTTGACATACAACAAGGTACCCTGCATATGTTGTCATTTACAAATAATGTCAACAAGAATGTATTAGTTGCAAAGTCAGAACCTTAAGGCTGATGATTGATGGAAACCCTTCAGTGCTACATAAGAACAAGACTGAATGAAAACTATTTATAGCGCTGGTATTAACTGGGCTCTCCTATTGAAACTGACAGTTTAATCTGGTGAAGTTCATATCATACAGTATATTTCCTGTCATAGTTCTCATGTGATTAATTACTCCTCTGTGTTTGCATGTGTTACATAGAGAGCTGAAGTTCTGCGCCACTGGAGAGCAGCTTCTGTTGCCTGATATCAGACAAAATGATCAACTCCTGACACTTTGTTTCTATCCGTACAATCCATCAGCTGATCTTGGTGGAGTGGGCAGACTCAAGGGTCTGGACCCCAGAAACGGCTTCTGTCCAATTAGCTCAGATTCCACAATGAAATTTCTCTTTCAAAAAACTAAAAAGAGCTTTATCCACTAGTGGACCTGTTAGTAGAGTTTGAAAATCTTGTATTAAAGCATAAAAAACATTGTTTCTTTTAGTAAAAAAAAAAAAAACATTTTATATCATATATATATATATATTTTAAAAAATACATTGTGGAAGAGACATGGGGTGAAACTTCAGCTGTCTATGACTCACTGTTTCTGCTGTAACCACAGAACGTGTATCACTGTCTTGTTAAAGTGGCTAATTTTTTACTGCTTATCCATGTTTACCTGAATTAACCTCTTTTTTTTATACAGTACATAAAATTATTTTGCATTTTACTGTAACTGGTATTTACTTCAGATTATGCATTGACTAAAAAACTAGCTAAATAACACTAACTAGTGTAGCACGTTTTAAATAGCCTAAACTTTACTCTAATTAACATTAACTCTGTAATAACTAGACAAGACTAAGTAAAGCACAAGTTTCTTTTAACTCACAGCTGGGTTAAACTGATAACTTGTTAAACCTGTTAGCTGTTATAACACTGTTTCTAACCATTTGATCTTTCAGCTTGCAGACTTTAACCTTTAATCTGTTTCTCCAAATTCTTTGAAGGACACTATGATAATGAACGACTGGCTATTGCTAGACAAAGAATCCCATACAGACTTGGTCGGGTAGTTGACGAGTGGCTACTCGATAAAGGTAAAAATTAATTGATTAATTAATTAACCCTTGAAATAACTACTAAATAACCTTTCCCCTTGAGAGGTGCAGTGCCAGAAGACAAGGGTGACAAGGATCAAGTTACCCTGATCAATACGTCCATTTAATTGGAATTTCTATTGGTTTTAATTATATAATCTCATTATAGCTTTAAGTGGTGTTCAAGATAAGTGTCAAAGCAAAGGGGTATAGCATTCTTGCCCTTTATTCTTTGTCATCCTTGAAACTTGTGGCGTAGCTGCACCTTAACAAAGATTTTAAACCAATTAACTAAAAACAGATAATCCTTGTCTAACCCCCCCATCGCCTCCTTTAACCATTGTGTGTAAATAGATGCTGTGTGTAATTATTCTACGTAAAAATCATTATAAAATGCTGTGTAACATTCACATTAACACCAAGTGAAACCTAACATGTGACGCAAGTTGACTAGGTCTCGTTCATTATAAACTGAAAATTTTAAAATGTAACTCCTGGATGTGATCACACCAAATAATTTCTTTTCCCCTCCTTGTTCCCCTCAACCTTGTGTTGCTTTACCTTGTACTACAATGACCACGTCAGACTGAGGGTTTTTTACTGCTGCGACAAAACAGCCGTGACAGGCTGTTAAAGTAGATCACTGTTTGCAGCCATTAACTTTGCTAATAAGTATTCTCTTGAGATGGGCCCATTACTGCAGTCCTTCTCCTCTGATGTAACAAGGCTTATCAGTGAAGCTGCTGACAATGGTGCTGTTAGATATCACTGCCCCTTTCTGGAGGTGAAACAATGGACTAGAGGGAACTCAGAGCAGAGCATGTTTCAGTGAGTTAATGGTGGAAGAAGACGGTGGAGGGAGGGAGAAATTGCTTTTGGTGTCACTTCGGCTTTACACAGTTTGATGGATAGTGAGACATTTTAATAACTCACCCATCTTTTCTTAATATAAGACATAAGATATGCATCTCTGCACCATCTATTCAGGAGCTGAGAGATAAATAAATCCCTTTTTGTCTTTTATATTTTTCTAACTCAGTGATAATTCAAAATGACCGTCTTTGCCTAATCAAAACAATTAAATAGGCACTTAAACATGCACTTCAAGCCTCCTCTGATGATTTTACCTGCATGTGTAGAGACTAAATTATAAACTTGCTGCTTACTAACCTCCCCCTTTTAAATTAACATATAAATCAAGTCATAAATAAATTACTAACTATTACTGTTCACTAAAACCCACCTGGTTCAAATGATGTTGCTGTGCAAGCTTTCCCATGTGACTTCTCCATGTCTGCTCCACCATTCCCTCCTTTTTTCCACCTTTTTCCTTTCTCTGTATCTCTGTCTGACTTTAGGGAGACAGTTGACCATCTTTAACAGCCAGGCAGCCATTAAAATTGGCGGCCACGACAAGGGTCGGCCTTTCCAGGGTCAGATTTCGGGGCTCTACTACAATGGGCTGCAGGTGCTCAAACTGGCAGCAGAAAACGATCCCAGCGTGCAGGTGGAGGGGAACCTGCGCCTGGTTGGAGATTCGCTCTCCGTGTTGACCACAGACACCACCTCCGCCACCCCGCTGGCTGTATCCGATATGTCCACCACAATCATGGAAACCACCACCACAATGGCGACCACCACCACTCGTCGGCAGCGCTCACCCAGCTTGAGGGAGAGTATCTCAAAGGTCAGAGAGAGTATGAAGGCATATTATAAGATGCTGAATGCTAATTTATCCACGGTTGGAGTTGAATTGTTTCACAAATTTAGACATTGGTTGTTCTAATAGGTGCTAAAAGTGATAATACTTAAATGGTTCAGTAACAGAAGGCAAAGAACACAATGTGCAGTGCAAGCAATGAAAATTTCTGAGTCACTATAAAAATAAAGTTAGTTTGTAGAGGTGGGGGGGCTCATTATGAAATACTTTTTCTCATCTATTTTTATGGTTTTGCTTAGTGCGTCAACCAAAATGATTTTCTGTCATGTAAACTCACCCAATCATCAGTATTGTGTGTCATTTAGTTATATCATTCAGTTTAAAGCAATCTATCGCTAAGATATGTGAAAACATTCTCAATAGTCTCAGATGAAATCACTTCATTTCTTTTGATCAGTTCACTTGAAATTCATTGCAATCTATACATTTTTGATTAATATGGAACCAAAATTGAGTGATATGGTCAAATCATTCCATGCAAAAAAAAAAAGTTTTGAACCCTGAAATGGAAATGAAAGAGAACTAGAAGTTTTTTTAGTTTAACTAATAATAATTTCTACTTTAAGTATGTAAATCAGGAAGTGATGCATCTTGATCCTCCACAGTTATGTCACTTTTCCATTTCTTCTTATAGGACTGTCTGTCCCCCTGTTTTCAATTCATGCACTGTTAATATACGCAATTGTTATATGAGATCCTACCGTGCCATCCTTTGTTAACGAAAGAACACATTATGATAACCAAGGACAGTCAGATAACACATCTGCTTCAGTGCAGTAGCTGTGGCACTTAAATGTAGAGAAAAGGACCCCAGTTTCTTTACTTAAAGTAAAATAATCAGGAAAAAAAAATTGTGTGCTTTTGGTTAGTCGGATTTGAGGAGCTGAGTCTCAGAGGGAGGTGAACTGTGGTATTTAAGTGCAGGGGTGGAGATGAATATTTGCACTCTTCAGAAGTAGAGTAATTCTTTTTTTTAACTGATAATCAAGTCAAAAATTTCTGTTGAAGCTTGTAATGAAAAAATACATGCCACATAAAACTCTGCAACATCAGTATGCATGACACACCCACTATATTTATTTCTAACTGCAGCAAACATCATCTCTAGAGACTCAAGGGATTTGAACAAAAAAACCCCATTAAAGATGCAGTTATTCTTGTCAAATGCATTATACATATAGTATATAAACTATCGTGCAATAATTATTAGAATAAATGTTACACAAATCCAGGAAACAATTGTGTCTGTGTCATTTTAAAACAGATTTTGTCCTACAAATCTGATTTTGAATTCATCACATAATGCCTTGGAATATTTTGAACTAGTGTAGCTAGCTGCAAGAAAAGGCTTTTTACTGAATAAATTTTAGGAACAGATTTTCACACATTGAGCAGCCTGTCCCAAAACTGCATCCAGACTGGTGAACATCACCAACCACCATTTAAAATGAGTCCATTATGATCCAAAATGTTTTTTAAAAAAGTCACCAAATTGGAAGGATTTCAGCAGTTGTACTCAGAGTCCTGAGGTTCTAAAGAAAGAGCTCCCTGCCTCTCCCAGTAAAATATAAAGTTTTTTTTTTTATTACATTTCTCTTGCCCATTTTCCCTAAAAATTGGCTTCACTGTATTTTAAATTTACCTAAGTAATCCATTAGTGAATCATCTATTCCCTGCTCTGCTCAGGTATTCTAGCTCATTGTGCACCCCAAAATCCAGTTTGAGCATATTTAAGGCCTGGTTTCGCTTATGAGAGTTTGTTTTGGCAATGACAATAAGGCATTGTGCATAAGCATTTATATATACTATACATTTAAATACGCGTAAAACACTTATCCTATGGAGAATTTACTGTGCTTTATTTAAAAACACATGAAATCAGATAAAGAGCAGCTGCACAGGGGCACATTTTAAATCTGTAATCTCACTAGTGTTGCTCCGAGCAAAAAACACTGAAGTGGTTCATTGCTGCGTGGTGCAGTTTTTCCTCAAATAGGCCACTCAGCCAGCAAACACAATCATAAAACAAAGTGGGCACAAATCTAGACGATGGAAAAAGTGTTGGCCATTTGTTTAAACAAAAAAAAAACATCTTCTCCATTTTTTCCTTTCAGCCCCAGAACTCTGACGATATTTTGGTGGCATCAGCTGAGTGTCCGAGCGATGATGAAGACCTAGAAGAGTGTGAACCAGGAACAGGTGGGTCAGCCATGGCGTAAAGAAAAAAAAAAGAGACAGGAGGGCAGCACTCATTCAACACTTAGTAATGTTACTTTTTCTCAGGATTGTAGACGCTGACTTCAGACAGCCGTTTGAAGTTTCATGCTTCTGCAGATATCATAAGCTCATTTATTCAGGGGGCTCTGTCAAACAGCTGTCCTCATTTGGATAGCTGTTACACAACTTGCATCAATTCATCCTGTATGTTAGCTTTTAAGTCATGTCTGTAACTTACTAAATTGGATGGAAGGAAACCTTTATGTAGTGCACTGCAATCATTAAGAGCGGATGACAGTAGACATTAGATCAGACCTGTGACAGAAACAAGCTGTGGAATTGAAGAAGGGAGTCTGCCCTTATTATGGGCGCCTCAATTATTAATATGACCTTATCAGAATTGTTTGTTGTTGACTGGCCCTGCAAAGTGTGACTCAAATAATGATGAAACAGAAGCTAGCGGCCATAAATAATCAAACTCTGCAATATTCTTCCACCCTCTGACCCGAGAGCCAGATCAAAGCGAAATGTCAATGCATAACGTTAAAGCTCCTACGGTTATAAAGAGGAGAATATATATCATTTATAAAAAGATAAATAATTTATCAGGAAATCTATATCTAAACAGTGATGAAATACATAGAAGGATACACTGGTTGCTGTTAGCGAGCCGTTTTGTTCCATGTGTGATTCCTACATACAATAACCTGTCTGTGATTTCTCTTGTCACCCTTTGATCCCTGCCTACAGATGTGCATACATTAAATTCACTCTTCTTGTGTTTGTCATGTGCTCTGTTTGTTATTTGCTCTTCGTTCAGCTGCCGCCTTTCATGGGTCATCTTGTATGTTTGTGTCTACATGTGAGCTCTTTCATGTTCTTGACGTATTGTGCTCTATTTTTACAATATTATTTGCATTCTTAATCTGCACACCCACACATTGGCTCCGTATATGAATCAAGAGCTGCATACATCGCTAAAGAACGACGTCATGGTGGTTTAAATTTGATACTGTCAGATGTTGATGTAAATAATCCCATATTATAGATCATGATTAAATGTATGATTGCTATGAACCAGCTAATAGCTTAATACCTAATATGTAAAAGGTGATATTTGACATAATTAGCAGGTTGTGCCTCTATTTTGAGGTGCGCAACTCTCTTGCCACAGAATTAAAAATGTAATGCTGCTCTAATTAAGGATCCCCTACCTTTTCTGTTTCCTTTCTAGGAGGTGAATTAGTGTTGCCTATTATAACAGTGGATTCCCTTGAGCCCCCATCCATCGCCACCCGTTACCCCGTCATACCTCCTCCCCCAACCCTCCTATCCCAACTTGAAACCACCAAAGAGTCCCTGATACTCCCACCCCACCCTTCCTGCCCCCCGGACCAGGAGGACTGTGGTGACCCTGTGGAGGTCTCGGCCTTCGGCTCAGGGGAGATGACGGAATCAGATGACGAGGACTTTTACAATAATAACTCCCCCTTGGTCACTGACAGGACAGTCCTTCCTCCACCTCCCACTGCTGGTGAGGGTGGAGTCCAGAAACCCCGCCCCTTACCTCCTTATGTTCCCACCACCAACCCTGATCAGCTCCACATCCCCGCAGGCAAAATGAACACCCGCGACCAGGTGCTTCTGCCCCCTGCTCCTCCATCCTCTCGAAACACACCAGGACTAACTTACCCCCCCAATTTTCCCCATGTGCCCACAGCCAACCCCACAGCCTCTGATGAAAAGAGCCAACCCGGTGCCGTGGAGGTGATCAGGGAGTCCAGTAGCACCACAGGGATGGTGGTTGGTATCGTGGCTGCTGCTGCTCTCTGCATTCTTATCCTCCTCTATGCCATGTACAAGTACCGCAACCGGGACGAGGGCTCCTACCAGACAGACCAGGGCCACAATTTTGCCAACAATTCTACTGTGGAGGGCAACGGAGCAGTAGTCAAAGACAAAAACACAGCAACGGCCTCTGTGGCCAAGGCAATCACAAAGGGCAAAAAGAACAAAGACAAAGAATATTACGTCTGAGAACGGAGGAAAGGAAAGTGTGGACTGAGACGAGAGATGAATGAGAGAGGGTGCTTTCGTTTTTCGCTCTCTTGTGTTGTCAGGTCGACCATCAGAGAAATTTCACAGGCCACAACAAACAACTGCACAAAGCAAACATATCTTGCTTTTAACAGTTACATTTCTCTCAAAAGTCAAGGTTGCCCAGGTCGTTTCAGTGATAAACTCATCTACGCCACAAGATCTGACTCCTCCTCTGTGTCACAATGTGCACTCAGTCTGCATACACCAACTCTTTGTTCATTTTTTTATGTTTTTAATATTGCTACGAAGAGGCGTAACCACTTTGGCTTTGTATATAGCATGGTACAGTGAAGAAAGTGCTGAGAATATCTGGACAGATTTGCTTAAGTGTTTTCTTTGTACTTCTTTGTAATTCTCTAGTCTCAATGTCCCCATTATGATATATGAGGCAGAACCCGGCAAGTTATTGAATTTTTATGGTAGATGAGCAGAGAGCACCCCAGTTATTCTGACTACGCTCAAAAAACAAAAGCCTTTATTCGGCTGAGACATCATCTCTAGCCTCCATGTTACGTTACGTGGTTTTAGTCAGTCTCCCTCTATCCACAAGAGATGGAAATATGTTGCTGGTGCAGTGTCATAAATGAAGCATGATGTTTAGCAGAAAAACAGCATTTCAGAGGGATTATAAAACCACTCAACCCATATCGGCTAGTGAGCCCTTATATTACGATGGTTCAGAAACATTGTTCATGTGGGATATCACAGTCAGTTTGCCGTGTCATTCAAAGTAGGGGAAACCGTGAACCAGTCAGTCTACACCAGTGAAGGTATTTCTCTGTGAAACATTGCTTGTATGTACATATAGCGGTTAGCAGATTGAAAAAACATTGTGTACGCAGGGGACCAGGTATGAAGAAGAATAAAACGTCTGCCCTCCCCCGCCCCCCCAACACCTGCCAACCTCCCCTGGCACAGCTTTCACGACGACATCAAAACCGCTGGAGCCCGAACTTGACAAGGCATTTTTAGAGGAGGGGGGGGGACACAAAATCACATTTTGAGGATGTTTGTCTTCTCAAAACAGGGAGAACCAACCCGCCTCACCTGAGGCAGGCTCTCTCATGATCTCTTCCTTGCTCAAAACTGTCATGGGATATTTCAGAAGCACACAGAAAATGTAAACATATCTTTGAAACATAGATATTCCTTGTAAAGCAGCCAAACATGTATTGTTTTTTTTTTCTATCAGTTACTAAAAGACTATTCTATGAGATGAATAATTGAAGGTTTGTGAATTGTATTGATATTTCTCTGATATTTCGATGTATCTTGTTACCACTCCTCTTAACACGTTACATTTTAGATTGCCTTTTACTTAAATCCAGACAAAAAGCACACTCTCCTCTGATAGCTGCGAATATGTTTTTGCATTATTTACAGTTCAGATTATGCAGAGAGAACACGAGGATAAAACAAACAGATGTTTTGTTTTGCTGCATTGTGCATTTTATATGTGCTGAATCTGTTACTCAATGGATCTGATAATATAAAGCCATTTTCTGTGTTGAGTTATGTCTACATTTACTTATTCATGCTCTGTGATTTCTCGTTCTTTTTTATGAAAGTGCCATTCAACATGAGCTGCTCAGCGCTCAGAAAATATTCCATTCCTCACTCATTGCTATTGTATAGTGTTCATGTGAAATGGATCTCAATATGTGTACAGAACGTGGATAAAGATGAAAATACACTTGATTATATACTTTGTACACACTTGTGTGGTGTTTAATTCTTGCAGATTTACAAAGGAAGTGCGCCTCATCTGCATTTTGCTACTGGATACACACTGAGAATAATTCATTTTGTTGATCAGTGGAACTCAGAGTGACTGACGTGAATTAGAAATTCAGGTAGTAACTTTAGTGTTAATTCGAGAGTGTAATAGGAATGAAGGTGTCCTCCTGGTAGCGATATTTTTCAATTATCAATGTAATATGCCTTTAGCATCAATCTATTGATGGGTGATTAAGCTGTGGGAATGTGAATTTTTTGGGATAAAAGAAACAAACTGTATTCCCAGTGATGTAACTGTACAAAGGTCACATTTTGCTAACAAGATAAGTTAGCATGTGTAACATGAAGGACTGGCGTTTCACATAAATTGCAGGTCATGATGTGTTTTAAAAATGTGTCTTACACTTGAGTTTCATCATCATCCACTCTCTCCCTTCTCTCTCTCTCTCTCTTTTGCTCGCTCTCTCTTTTGGTTGGTGTGTAGTTCTGGAGTGTTAGTCATGCCTGAATGTCCATTATAATTTTCAGCTTCAGTTTATCTTGGTTTTTCAATTATACGAAACTTTACACATTAATAAAATAGACAGACTTGGTAACTAATAAGGTATATCATCCAGTTAAGAGGTAAGTAAATAAAAATAGTAATTCAAACAAATTAGTTTACAGATTTTGCTGTAATTACAATGAACAAATCTTAAACATCACATTTACTCTGACCTCAACCTTATAATCATAATTCAGTTTCCCAGCCCTGCTCCTTTATTGAGTACAACTTACATTTTGTTTCAATAACTCAGTGAGGTGCGCTCAGATATCACACTCAGCTTTTATTCATAATGTGAGTTCATTTTTCCATTGCATTACATGATGACAGATCTTTAGTATACTGATTCATACTTGGCACGTTCATATTTTTCCCTCCTGTATATATTTCTGTCCTGTGAGACTCAAGTCTGCATTATTTATGCATGTATGGTCTCTTCACTATCACTTGGATTAATTCCCAGGATGCACAACATGGTAAGCAAAGGATGGTCATTTTCATTAGCATGCTAACCATGTCGAGAACCTGCTTCCAAAAACACCTTACAACATTACAGTCCCATTAGCGGTAATAGAGTGTTCCTCTACCATTGTTACATTTAAAAAATGCATATGGCATACTGGGATCAAAGTAATGTAGTTTTAATGGGGTTATATATGTTCTTGAATTCTCAAAGTATTGTAGCAGGAAAGACCATTTTCTGAAATTTCACCCATAAATTCCAACTTTTAATTTTCTAATGACTCGGGCGACAGGGTTACCTCTCCCTTGCTAACACTGAGAGTCACTGCAGTGTCTTTCAGCACTGAGAAAGGAGGGTGAGTAAGTGAGCAGTTTTCAAATAAAAATGTGTCTTATTTCTATAAACTTATAGAAATGGATTGAAAGAATATCTTACTTAGTGAATGTCATTAGACTTCCATCGTTGTATAGTATCCTGCTTAATCACTTGTTTGTCCTGAAACCAGCATTTCCCTCTGCGTATATATTTGGATATCCATTATTAATGATAACATAAAATGTCTAAGTGCTCTCTCTGCACATCACACTACAGCTGCTATCTCATTTAGGTTTTCTTTTTAAAAAGGAAGTGCTTTACAAGTTTTTAGCAGAAATTCTGTTAGAAATTTGCAACACGCTTTAGTTACTAGTTAGTTTTCAGATTATTTTTTTTTAATCTTTCTGTCCAGTGAAAACCACATAGCCATGGAAATGGTGATTTTGAATTTTAATGTTTTAGATAAACCAAAAGAAAAGTGTCTCTATGGGTTCAGACGAACTAAATAAATTATTAACTATTAACTAATAGCCTCCTAAATTAACTGGCAAATGCATTGTCACAAAATTGCAAATACAGCATTTTCTAAGTCTGTGAAAAGTTGTCTCTTCAGTTACACAAAGTTCAGAAATGCTCCAACTTCTGAGATGATCTTATATAATGTTATGCCTTGCTTTAGACTGAGTTACCAAATAGTACATACAGAAGTTAAAAAAAGCACATTTACAGCACTAAAATGCAGTACTCACATATTTGAAACAGTAATAATAATCCTAAAATATCATAAAAATTGTTAATATTTTTTACCATGGATAATTTTAGTACATTTTACTGATGATACTTAAACACTTTTACCAAAGCAAAGTTTTAAATGCTGGACTCTTCCTTGTAACTATATATTTTTACATTGCGGTTTTTCAACCCAGCTAAAGCAAGGGATCTGAAGATTTCTTCCTCCACTGTAGAGGACTAAAAGGCAGGATATCTTAGTAAATGCTGCACCAATTTTCATCTCTCTCTCTTGAAAGTCCCCCATATTTTCTCAAGGGAAGTATTAAGAGGCTGGAGCACAAGTCAAAATAAATCACACATCAGCCATTACGGAGCAATAAACTATGTCATTAATCATGTCAACAGAACTAATAAAAGAAGAGATCAGAGCTTGTTGTCCTGTATATTTTACATTATTGATATACCTGTTCTTATCAGCAGTATTTGTGCTTACTGGATAATGTCTAATTATCCAAAAACTTCAGAGTCCTGTCCTCATGTATGTGTCCTGTAATGCTATTTTTTTCCAGTCCATAGCATCTTAAACCACCTCCCAGATAAGAACAATAATCTCTTATATATTTGACAGTAGTAACATGGTTTGTGTTGTTTGACTACCCCCTGCTGAGAGCATATGGAACTGTATGATGGGGAAAACTATATACTCCTATCACTGAACACAGTGATGCATAGGCTCTCATTAAAGCAGCCCTCAGTCATTCTATAAAAACAGATGAGGTTTCCCTTAAAACAATAATACAGAAGATTTTTTTTAAGTTAGCACGGTCACCAGGCCATTAGTCTGTTTTTGTCAAGACTATTGGGGAATGATCTTGCAGGCGAAGTGAGGTGTGGCGTCAGTACGGCTCAAGCGAAGGTGAGGCTTGATCTGTGCTGACATGGGGTATCAAGGAGGGTGGTTAAAGGATACGATAAGCCACAACTGAGCATGGCTGAGATGTCAAAAGTCTAATTCAACAAAACAGCTATGACAAGACAAGCCGAAATGACAACCACTGTGTCATTTCCACTCTGACTCTGTTACTCTGAAATCCAAGGCAGGATTTTTCCGTATTTTAAGTATTTGCCTGACAGTTATGCCATTTTTATGAGCTCATGAACTGTCAAAGCATGGCTTTTTAAACAGGTTCAAGGTTGTTAGAAATATTTAATATATTTTTAGGTCTGTGTGAAATATGTGTGTGAATTTTTTTCAACTATGCCAGGGTCTCCACAGTTTGATTTAAGTTTTTTAAAATTGACATTTTAGTGACAACTTCCCAGAGTGGTCAAGCCTGTGCTGTAGGTTTATATATGTATGTTTTCTGGCAAAATTAGCCTATTAAAAGAGCATCTTTTTTGTGTTTATGGCTTCTATTTTGATTCTTACTTTTGACCTTTACACATGGTTGTCTACAGTAGGCTAGGAGAGCACTGTCAAGTTCCCATAACCAATAATAATATATTCACTTTTATCTGTACATCTCTAAATGAAGTGCTTTACACAAATATAGACCAAAATAATAGGATGTCTTGGAATATAATCTGCAGGAATGCTTTAGTCTCTGGTTAACAAAACGCTGAGAGAAAATTTGGACTTGCTAGCACAATACATGGAAAGTGCGGTATATGTCCTGTACATGTAAATGTTTACAGGCTATATTTTTTTGTTGATTACAAGTAGAGCGGCGGAAATTTCTTTATTTGATATTTCTTTTATCAAGTTATTGTAGTGTTGTTCATCATAAATACGATTGTAATATAATGATCATTTTGAAATAAAAATAAAATTACACTGCCCATGACGTCACCGCATACGGCCAATCACCGCCATGGGAATCTCTCTCTCTCGCTTGATCTCTCTGTGCGTGCGTGCGTGCGTGCGTGTGTCCGTGCGTGTGTGTCAACTAGTTGTTAGCTAGCGCTAGCTACCCAGTTAGCTAGCTTGTTGAAACATTTAAACATAGGCACCGTTTATGCCAAGAAACAACTGTCGTTCATCATGAAAGGAGACCTCCGTTCCCGCTGCATGCCTGTCTACCTTTAATGCCAAAGAGGATGAGGGACTTTCGGAGAACAATAATAAGTTAGCCAACGCTAACAAAAAGTGAAGCTACAGTTTTTGGACACTGGCGATTGCCTTGCTCGCTAGCATCCTGAGAAGGAAAGCTCTGAGATTTTGCAAAGACTGGATGCGGAAGGAGGATATGAGGCAAGCTGGACAGCCAATGCTAATTGTAAGCTATGCTGGGATCCAAATGTGGAAAACATTTCACTGTGAGCACAAATATCAAATCAATCGAGAGACTAGGCTAACATTAGCTAATGACGAACAACTAACATTCACCTAGCGACCAACGGTTAAGCTAACTTGTTGTGGGCTGACGTTACGTTCTACCAGTTAACGTTAGGGACATTGCCCAGGTTGAAATGCTGGTATGTGCGGCCTAGCATTAGCCGGTTACTAGCGCCAGGCAATCCAGTGATGTTTAACGTTTGCCAGACAGTTTGCAGTAACGTACAGCTGCTGTGGATTATGTTTCTACATTCACCGAGGTAAATGAAGGCGTTGGTGGTTGAACAGGTCGAATTTTACTGATCACAAATGTAAGGATAAATTAGTGGGCTAGGCTAAATTGTCTGTTAGCTTGCTAATGTCAATCAGAAAACTTAATCTAGCTTGGCACAGCATTGGCCTGGACATGAAAATAGGTAGTATTAAGCTCTGTCATCCTGTCTGAAATCTGAATTAGTCAACTTTGGTATGTAGCTTCCTTGTTACTTTGGGTTGGTCAGGGACATCTGCTGACAAATGTTGCACCACTTTTAATTATTTTAGTGTACACCAGTGTGAGCTTAAGTCATTCTCACCTTATCTTCTAGTGATCAGTTAAGAATATTTTATAACTGAAAAGTTAATGCGCCATAGTAGCTAAACGATGAATTCTGTGATATAATGTGGTTCCATTTACTGTGTGATTCTTTGCTGAAGTAATTCCTGATCAGCTGAAAATCAAGAGGAAACTATGTAGTTTCATAATGATCATGTGGAATTTAAGGAAGTAAGGTAAAACAAACTAGAAAGCTATTTTAAGGTGCTTATCTCCACAACTGATATGTGCATGTGGACAGCTGTAAGAATTCTACTACATTATTTAACCTTATACTTATTTTTAGATTTAAAGTTTAACTTTGTGATTGGATAACTGCCCAGCATTACTTTTTCACACGGAATGTAACATTTAAAATGTAGCTTCATTTAAAGAAACAAACAAGTTTTGATCTTTCTTACAGATGAATGTTTTTTCATACATTCAGTGGGTTACCAATGTGCCAAAAAGTCACTCTCCTGATTACCCAACAAGGATTAGGCTAGAGTGTGGCAACGTTGATGCAGGGAGAGAGCACATACTGGCACAAGAATATGCAAGGACTCTTGACCTCAACTGAAGTATACATATCCAAGAAACAGAACTATTTTCCTTGATGAAACAGTCTTGGTTAACCTGCCATCCCCAATGGAAGTGCCATCATAGACACAGGATCCTGTGGCTCGAACTGCTGCACAGGTTTTTGAGCTACAACCTTGGAGGAAGCATTTCAGCTTTAGGTTGAACCTAAGGTGGACATGGGTTCCCAAGCTCTTCAGATACTGCGGCAGGGTGTGTGGGCTTCACTCACAGGAGGATGGTATGTGGACCCCCATCAGAGCACGTTCTCCAACTGCTTCCACCTCTACCTTTGGATTTTTCTTCTGGCCTTCCCCTTTTTATTGTACATGGTGAGTACATTTTCACAGCAGGTTGATTGCCATTTCCAAAAAAGGAAGATATTACTAAATTCAGGCATGCATCCTTGTTAGCAAATTCGAAAAATATTATATAGCAGAAATGATTCTATTTTTCAGACCTATATTTTGCACAATAGATGTACAGAATACATAGCTGTCACATTAGGTGGAGAAACATAAACTGTATCTCATTCTTAGTTCTCTAACAATGCAAACTTTATAAGAAATTTACAAACTTTCAAAGTGAAAGACCTGTTCCAACACTGGAGCTTTTGCAAATTAAGGAGGCATATAGGGCAAACTTTTTTTTAGCAATATTGTTATTTTTTTGTTGCCACTATTCATATAAAACATGTTAACACTCAGCCACCGACTCCATGAGATTAAGGTTGCAACATTACTCGCTAGTTCTAAAAGAGCAGGAAAAAAAGGTGAAAATTTAAGAGTGCATACATTTTCGTAATTTGTTGTAAAACTGCTGCAATAAGAAAGGAAGGTTATAGTTAAGTCTGCAAGATCTTATGTACATTCTCAATTAAAGATGTGGGTAGTAAGATTACGTCTTGCGTTATAGTTAAGTAACAAATAGGTGTTTTAGAGTAGACAATTCAGTGTAGTCATAGCTTTGTTTATTGCATTGTGTGGCATGGTTGCTGTATGGTAGTGAGTTTGTTTAAAAAAAAAAAATCTAATTTAACAGTTACATTTGAATTGATGCTGATGCATCATCCAGTGTTTAATTGTCTAATTGCAATTAATGCCTTCTTGGTGCCATTTTTGTAAGGATTTCTTTTAAAATACAATTATCTATAAGCTTCCTCTGAGAAATAAGTAACACTTTTCTGACGCTGCTTTTCTAATGAAGTACATGCCACTGTTTTTGGTTTGATGTCTTTTTTAAAAAAATTTACAACTTGCCTACTACTGTCAACTGATCCCCTTCCTAGTTGTGCACTCCATTGTCTAATTTTCATAATCACAGTAACTGCCATTGTCTTTTCACTCCCTCTCAGGCTCTTCCTCCTAGTTTGGTGGTAGCAGGTGTGTACTCTGCTGTGGTGGCCATCTTTTTCACAGCCATTAAAGTGGTGAACTACCGGCTTCATGCTATGTTTGACCTTGGGGAGATTGTGGAGAAGAAACAGGCCTCACTTACAGCTGAAGTCCCAAAGTCAGAAGAAGGAGATGAAGGTTCAGGTGCCCATGATGGAAACCAGCACAGGTAAGAAAAAATCTTCTGCATGATTTTGGAGAACAGTGATAAAATATTCCAATTTTGTGAATTGTTGTATCTCTTCCAATTTTACATTTTCTGTAATTGTAACTTGCAGGGATAGTCACGGTGGTGTAGAGATGACTGTGTTTCGAAAGGTCAACTCAACACCCCCGGTGCGCTGTAGCTCCCAGCACTCTCTGTTTGGATTGAACCAGGTGTCGGTAAGGGTTACCTTATTTTCTGACAGCATGCCTTCATTCTTCTCCCTCTATTGTTTCTCCTATTCTGCTTTTTCAAAGATATATAATATTTTAGCTTTTTACACAGATTATGCCTGGAGTAGTCATTTCCTCAGTCAGTCTCCTAGGTGGACATTTTTATTAGATCCTAATGTTGTCATGGCCTTGTTAATGTATATAAATTGTCCTTAATCCTCAGGAGTTCTTGCCCCAGCTGGAAGATACAGGAGGCACTAAGGGTAAGTATCTGAATTCTTATGTTTTCATATTTCCTTGAAGAATTGACAGGTTTTTATTTAGTAATGAAAATCTTAAGCCGGCCCTATGTTGTCTCAACACAATGAAATGTGTGGGCCATTTCACAGTGAGTTTAGCCTTTTCTGGATTTGCACTGGTGAGTTTGAGTGACTTCTTTCCATTAACCTCAGATATCAAAGAGCTAATGCAAGAACAAGGAAGCAATAATGTGATTGTTACATCAGCTCACCGTGAGATCCTGCGCCAGAGTTCCCAGGACACCATCAGTAAGTCTGCTACCATTCAGTGACCAGAAATGAGCATTACACATGCTGAACACTGCCTAACCCTGTCTGTGTGAAAATAAGCCACATTCAAGAGCCCAAGCTATAAGCCTATCAATATTGAACTACTGTAATTCTGTTTTACGTGTGGTTCTTGTTTTTGTCTGTCAGGATAAATGGCAGTGCATGCATCCATATTTATAATAAAAGTACAACTCTATGTCCTGTTGGTGATGCAAAAATTCAAAACCTCTGAGTTTAGTCCCTCCAGAGTTCACATCAGTCTGATTTTGTTCTGTCTTACTGTACAGGAGCACCCAGTGTGGTTCAGTCCTGTATTGCTGCTCTGGGAGGGGATTTTCCGGGTCTTATGGGAATATCTGGAGTGTCAGCTGGATTTGGGGAACCTGGAGACTGCTTGTCTATCCCCCCTTCACCCTCCAGTCAAGAAGATGGAGGTGACAAAGAACAGTTGCAGGAAGCAGAAGAGTTACCAGAACACCTCTCCCAACAGAGTCCTGAGGACAATGGGTTAGGAGCTTATTCTCCCCTTGGTCCCTCTGCTGAATCTGGGAGCCTGGGGGATACCCCCCTCAGCCCCCTTATAAAAAGCAGCTTAAGTGAGGAGCTGAGTGAAAATCTGTTGGGTTTGGGCCTTGACCCTGTGGCGTTTGCACCTGGGACTGAGCACCCAGGCAGTCGCAGCGGGGTAGCACTAGCTGCTGGATCCACGGACAGCTGTTTTAGTGCAGGCGGAGCCACCACAGACCGGGAGACGCTAAGCACTGTAAGCAGTTACCGCAGTGAAAAAACTGACTCCACTCAGCTGGAAAGTCCTTCGTTCAGCCAGCCACGACCTGCAGATGCACAGGCTACTGCACCAGCATCAGCAATGGGCTCCAACATCCCTGCACCTGCAGACGATTCAGCAGGGCAGGGTGGCAGTGATACTGACAACCTTTCAGACAGTGTGCTGCTGCGCTCCCCTTCCAAAGAATTCTCCCTCAGCCAGGGACTAGACAGGACACTTGTTGAAGGGGAGGATTTGCCCCCTGTACTTTGTGATATTGCACAGCCCCCTCCTCTCCAAAACTCTTCTCCTTCAAGCAGTGGTCATTCAGAGGTTTGTGATTTAGACAGAACTGCCTCTGTCCCCCCTCTGCCCCCACCTCGGCAGGCCAATTCAGTGCCGTCAGGGCTGGCCCTGGGTCTCGTGTGTTCTGAACCTGCTTTGCCCATATCCTCTGCCCCCTTTTTACTGCCTGACCAGCCTGCTCTGCAAGCCCAGCAGGTTGTGCGCCCTAAAGACTTAAAGCTGCTGCGGGCCAGCGGCAGTAGTGTGGGGCACAGGCCAGGTCGAAGGAAAGCTCCCCGAAGGCGAGCCGGAGCAGGAGGTAGCAGTTTTGACTGTGGCTCTTACAGGCGTCACCACAATCATAGGCAACACAGAGATTACATCCCAGTGCGCAACCGTCTGGGTGCCAAGGCTTACAGTGAAAGTTTGTTTGAGGATTCCAGCGACGAGGACGACGGCAGTGACATGAGCGCCGGTTCTAGTCTGGGCTCTCAGCGCCGATACAGCTCGGACGATGATGACGATGACGATGACTCAAGTTCCTCTACCTCCTGCTACTCCCCAGACCTTGCTAACACTGGCATTACATCCCCACTCCCCACTGCTGCTCAACTGCCCACTCCAAGGGAGGGAGATTTACCTGAAACTGCTGGCCCCTCACATTCTCGTGCTGCTCAGCGCTCTTCTAGCACAGCGAGTGCTAAGACTCATGCAAGAGTGCTAAGTATGGATGGGGCAGGTGGAGGCCAGGGCAACACAGCAGCTCTGCCTTCTACTCTGCTTACAATGCCCTCCACCTCCACCCCTGCACCTCGCACTCTCACCATCTCAAAGTCTGATCTGGAAGCCCGCACTGTCCATACTGATGGCTTCCCTGGAGCTCATCATCATCGGCTGGATTCTCTTGGGGGCTCTTGGACTGGTAACCAGATGGGCTGGAGGGCAGAGGAGCTGGTTGAAGAGGGAGCTGTAGGAGGAGGTAAGTTGCTGTAATTTTTTAATAATTAGTGTCAAGAATATGTTTTTATATTAATTTTTATTTTTTGTTTTACTTTATTATCATATATTTTTTTATATTTATAATGCTTCAAACATGTTTTTTTTGGAGAATTAAATTGAAGACATTCATTTTCAAAATAAGTTCAATGTACAAACAAATCAGAGGCAGATTTAACAATGAAGAAAAGAAACTGCCTGCCTACTTCAAACATTAGTCAACAGGATAATTTCTGTGACATCCACACATGCATTCTTTGCAGTATTATCTTTTTTCTTTGCAATTTAAGAGACAGCAACAGTGGCCTGAAGAATACAGTCATTACCAGTCAATCTGAAGCAAGATGCCAGAAAGCTCTAACACCTTTTTATTACAAGCAGCTTTGTTGTTACTGGCTGGAAGTTGCATTAGTTCCTCACTGCATAAATAAAATGTTGAAATGGTGACAACCTAGAGAGGTGTGCTGTATTTGGCAGACAGAGTATTTTGTTGCTAAACACTGGCTCTGGGCAGTGAGCTTAGCTTTGTTGAAACAGAATGTGCAGATATTTGAAAAAAGAGCGTCACTGTTGGTCATCGTCTCGTCCTCACCACTCATCAGGATGCAGGAGCTAAGGACTGGCTATGCCTCTTTCACAGTACAGGTCACTTCTTGCCTAAACTTAGCACTGTGTTGGCATATTAGGAGCATTATTCTGGGCCCACCCGTGCCTTTGATCACATTAACACACAAGTCTAATTAAGTCTAATAATGTCTAATTAAGTCAGAATGTGCCTCAGTGGTTGGGACCATTTGCTCAAATAAGCAGTAACCCTGGCTTAAAAACCTGTCGACTTATTTACCAGACAGAAAACAATTACTTTTTTTTTGTTTGTTTATGCAGTTGCAATCATTTAAACAGTTTGCTTTGTGGAATCTAGAGTTCTCAGCTTTATTAGCCCATGCCCAGCATCCAAACTTGCCTGTGTAACATTACAGAAGTGGAGCAGTTTTTCCTGTTCAGGCCTTTTTTTTTTTCTTGTTTCGACAAAACAGGGCTAAACTCGGAATCAAACCCGAAAGTAAAGATAATGAAATTTTGGTAAAGAAATGAGATAGAAATTTCTTACAGCAATCGGTCAGATTTCTAAATGCTTAAGGCAAGACATTAAAAGAACATAAATAACACGTAGAGAGTGATACACTCAAAATTTGAGTGTCTGTGCCTTGAGTTCTTGAATAAAGGGCAGCACGTGCAAAGGTAAAATGGTAACTTTCTCCAAGGCCAGAATGCAAGATGACACTGAAGTGGTTAAAGGAAAAAATAGAGCAATAATTTAATGTGTCCAAAACTACAGCAGTGGAAGGATTCAGGATGTATTCAATTTTACACAAGCAAAAAAATTACATGAAATATATTCTAAAATCAATTTTTTTAAATCAGTCAGTGAAAATACAGTCAATAGACCAATCTTTTCTTCAATTGTTTGATCAAAAGTGCATTTATGATTTTAAGGTTTCCCACAGTTTTTTATTGAGGAAATGAATACACTTTAATTTAACAAGTACTATTAAGTCCTAAGAGAACCACATCCACTAACCAGTGTCCTGGGTCTTACCCTGAATATGTTAATTAAAATCAGTGGTTTCATGTATTTTATCCTCAAGCTATTTAACATTATTGCTAATTTGACTTATTCTTTTTACTCTGCAGGTAACCATTAACATCAAAGTGTCATTAAGCTTTATTCTTGCACAACTCTGTGGGGTTTATCATTTTGAAAAAAAAAGTAGAGGAAACAGATCAATTAATAACTAATCTTTATTTTAGTTTGGGACATAATGTTTCCAAATGTTGAGGGTGCCTTTTTATCAGTGCCTCATTTGCATCCTTAATGCTTGTTACAGTGGCAAAGGCGAAATCCAGTTTAAGGTTAATGTCAGATATTGTCTTATTTTGATGCAAATGTTGCCTTGTATCGTGTGTATTGACACTGTGCAATATGACCCATTGATGTAACTGACAACCCTTCTCCAGCCATGGCTCCAGAGGACGGAGGCAAACACGACTCAGTCAGCAGTGTTAAGAGGACCCAGGCCATCCGCAGGAGACACAATGCTGGGAGCAACCCAACACCGCCTCCGTCCACCATGGGATCCCCTCCTAGGTTAGTCAGCAAAGCAGAGTTAAGTGAAGGTTACAGCTGATGCCTTGTCTCAACTGTGCTTTTATTCCCCCCAAGCTGTCTGCAAGTTTATAGCATAATGGGTGTAAGAGGTAGTAGTCCTGATTAAAACTGCTTCTGCGTTTTACAGGAAATAATTCTAGGGAATTGTCGTAAAATTAACAGTCTCAGCATTACATTTAACTGCTAATGTTGGACAGTGTTGTAAAAGTTGTTTTTTCTATTGCTGTGTTTTTGCCACTGTAGCCTCCAGGACCTCCAGCGGGCTCGGACCTCCTCTCATTCACGGACCCGCATTCCCTCAGCTTTTCAGTTTGCCTCCTCACTCCTGCTGCCCCGCAGTGGCATTCATGAGGCATCCACCTTCGACGACACATCAGAGGGGGCAGTGCACTATTTTTATGACGAGAGTGGTGAGTCAGTGGCATTTAAAGAAATAGTTCAACATTTTCGAGTAATGTGCTTATTAGTCTTCATGTTGCAAGTAAATGAGAAGATAAATAGCACTTTTATGTCTGTCCTTCTCTGATATTCAGTTGTCTGTAGAAGTCTGACAATTCAATTCAAATCTTTCACATAACGTCAAGTGAAAATAGTGGGTCTAAGCAGATAGGCTAAAATAAAATTTCTGTGTATCCTTTTTGGCAATTCAAGGAATATGTGGGCGATTGAGGTCATTGCCAGTTGTTCTTTGGTGACCATTTTCATTTTATTTTGAGGTGTTAATGGTTTGCCTCCAAAGAAAGAGTGAGAGCAGCTCATCAGCGACAGATGGCCATCCTGTTCAGTAAAGGAGCAAATGTTGTATTGAGAAAATGTATGCTTGTATTTTTCTGTATAATATGAAACAGAGGATTAAGAAGAGTTGATCTCTTAACATTCAAGAAAATAATGAGAACATCTAAAGATGATAGCTCAAACTACATATAGAACATAAGAGCAAAACTTGAGTAAAATCCAAATAAATTTTTTCCAGTAAGATTCCGTCCTTCTCATGTGTCTGTATGTTTTCTGTTGTGCTGAGTCAATGCAATAAAAGTAGAGTTTAGACAAAGAAAAAACTTGCAACTGTATCATCTCTTGGCTCTGCCAGTATGTCTGCGGGTCATTCCCTGTTGAGTATCAGCATCCGTTTTCTTTGTGTTGTGTATCAGGGGTGAAGAGGTCTTACACATTTGGACCTGCTGGAGGCGGTTATGAAGATCCAGTGCAGTAAGTTCCTTAGTTTTTATAACAAGTTTTCTTTTTTCTGGACTGCAAATTTTTTTGGATGTTTGCAACTACAGTTAATGTGATTATTATTTCAAACCTGCAGAGAAAGGGAGAGACAGTCCCAGTCCTCAAGCTTCACCTCCACTGAGGTCCAGGAAGGGGCGCCAGTCTTGTCCATGCTCCAGCCCAGACCTGTGATGTTACAGGGCATGCAGGTGCGCAGGGTGCCTCTGGAAATGCCTGAGGTTAGCAGTCTTTGATGTTTAATGTGGCGGATAATTCCAGTTTGAAAGTCATTTAAATTAGTCAGATCTCTCTGTTCCTCAGAGGAAACTATCACAGATTATCTTTGTTGTTTCTCCTTCTGAATTCATCACTCATCTCTCACCTCATTTGTAGTTTGATCTGGATCATGAATCTCTACAAGAGTCCCAGGAAAACACTCTGATGATTGAGGAGAAAGCCAAACCCAAACAGTACTATCGCTTTTGGGTTCTGCCTGGGAAGTGGCTGAGAGTTCGATATGATCGATTGGCTCTCCTGGCCCTATTGGACAGGTAAGCCAACTTTGGGAGCAGAGGAGAGATAACACTCTGTTAGGCCTCTTGTTCTCCAAAACAAACCAAAGCATTTTGTACTCTTCTGTCATTTATATGGACCAGGGTGTAATGAATAATGTACATCAGTGTATTTGAGCCATGGTTTGATTCCATCTTGTTCTTTTGTTTCTTTTTGTTGTGTGTTGTTTAAATAAAACTATGTTCTCTGGCGGCAGAATCGAGTACTTACTCCTTTGTGTTGACAAAACAAAAAAATAAGGTTAAAGATTATTCTTGCAATTAAAGTTAAACATTTTCCTCATTTAGATCTTGTGCATGACGTGCAGCATAATCGTTTAATCCAGAGTCACTTTGTTAACTTGGGGCTGATGCCCAACAAAATAATAACTTACTTAAGGTGTGCTAAAAACATGTTATATTTTTAGCCAATAACTTTGCTTGTAACTCTTTTATATAAAAACTTGTTATATTACCTTATTATCAAGTTGCCTGAAAATGTATATCTTTGCTTCCTGTTGGCAGAAACCGCCGTGTGGGAGAAAACGTGTTTGCTGTGGTGCTGGCCAGTCTGGTGGCCTTCTTGGGGTTCCTACTGCTTCTCCAGGGCTTCTTCAGGGACATCTGGGTCTTCCAGTTCTGCCTGGTCATTGCTAGCTGCCAGTACTCTTTACTGAAGGTAGCTTACCTCTGGATTTCATTTGCAAAATATTGATCTATATAATATGAGGTGTGATCAAAAAAATTCCAAGACTGTTATTGCTGAAAAAAAGAAGTGGCAGAAAACTGTCAGTTCAGATGCATCATATTGGAGTGTGATGTCAATGTAACTGAAACTCCCTGTCTCTTTTTTTCAGAGTGTACAGCCAGATGCAGCTTCTCCCATGCACGTGAGTAGTAGTTAAATGTTTTATATGCCATAATTTCCTCAGATCACAGACTAAGGCAAGTAATTTCACCTCGTTATTTTCTGTAACAGTGGCTTGTCTTTTTGTTTGCTATCCTACAGGGCCACAACTGGATCATTGTGTACAGTCGGCCGGTGTACTTCTGCTTGTGCTGTGTGATGATCTGGATCTTTGACCTCTCTGGACGCTCTGGCAGCCTGCAACCGTTCTCCCTCTATGGAGTCACCTTCTTCTCTGCACACTTCCTGCTTTGTGTCAGAGATATGCTTATTGGTTGGTTTTCAAACGTGACTCTTTGCGCCAGCATTGTACAAGGTGTCCAGCTCACAACACCTCAAACAATGTCTCCTTTGTTCCACAGTGTTTGCCTTGTGTTTCCCGGTCATTTTCCTGTTTGGGTTGCTACCTCAGGTCAATACTTTTGTCATGTGTCTGCTGGAGCAGATCGACATGCACATTTTTGGTGGAACTGGTAAGAATATGTCTAGATAGACGAGATGCAACGGCATATCAAGACGTGAATACAAAGCTAAAACGTAAAAAAAAAAATTGTGCATGATAGTTTGTGTTGAGGTTTTTTTCTGATCCTCTTTCTGCATCTCTTGTTCTCCAGCCACTACCAGCCCCCTCTCATCTCTGTTCAGCCTCATACGCAGCCTGTTTGTGGCTGCTTTGCTGTATGGATTTTGCTTCGGTGCTATTAATGTAAGTGGAACGGAGACTCTCTACGTGAGAGCAAAGGGATTTTGGTGTGGTTTTTCTGATCAGAATTAATGTTGATGGTCCTTAATTATGTATAATGTGATGTTGGTGTGTTGTTTTTTTTACATCAGGCTCCGTGGGGGGATGCCCATGTGCCAGTACTGTTCTCTGTGTTTTGTGGCCTACTCCTGGCCTTATCCTACCACCTCAGCCGCCAAAGCAGCGATCCAACCATCCTGTGGTTTGTATTTAGAGTTTTACAGTGTCAGTAATGCCCTTTTGATATCACTGATGATTTTGGTTTTTTCATTAATGACAGATCAGTACAAATTCCATGTGGCCACACATATTGAGAAGCCCCAAACATGAAGTGCAGTATATCTCTCGTTTGCATATATTACATAGTACCGAATGAATTACTTAGAATTTCAATTAGTTTTTATTCCATTTCATGTTCCAATCTACAGATATTTTGCACGTGGCTCTGTGTGCTGCAGAAGGATGAGTGACCTGACTCACTGAAGTGTGACAGAACAAAGCCTGTGTAGACTTTGATGTTACACCTCAGCCTTTTATTGTTCTCATGTTGTTCTCATGGTTCCTTTTTTTTTTACTACTTTCATTTCAGGTCACTGGTCCGGTCTAAGTTATTCCCAGAGTTGGAGAACCGAACACCAGAAGAACCCCCTGTGGAGATCAAAGACCCTCTGCCAGAGAAGTTGCGCAACTCTGTGGTAAAAATCATTGCTCACTTTCCTGCACAGACTTCAGTTTTACTTTTTGTTTCACTGTGTCAGGAATCTGAAACTTTGGTGCCCTCTCTCTGTCTCTTTGTAGAAGGAGATTCTTCATTCAGATCTCGTCATGTGTCCCCTAATGGCTGTGATTACCTTCGCCATCAGTGCCAGCACAGTTTTCATCGCCCTTCAAGTTAGTTGGAGCAGGATTCATGAACCTTTTTTTACAACACGTTTTAGAGGATTTCAGTGAAAAATGTCCACGGATTTTTCATGCTAATTTCCCCTTTCCTCTCTTTGCTCTGGATCCACAGCCTGCTCTTAGCTTTGTCTTGTACATCCTGGCCGGAGTAGTGGGCTTCATTACACACTATCTCCTGCCTCAGCTCCGCAAGCAGCTGCCATGGTTCTGCCTGGCTCACCCTGTGCTCCGCTCCAGAGAGTACAGCCAGTTTGAGGTTCGAGGTAAGTGTGTGTGATTGCTCTATTATCTTTCTTCACATACACAGCTGCATTCTGAAGTATCTTAAAATGATAAGAAGGAAGACTACGATATGAACAACTAGAAGAGGAGATGAAAAAGCTGCAATGGTTAATGAAAAACAGTAAGATCTCTCTACGAAGTGCAACAGCACCAAGCTGTGTAAATTCTTGTGTTCAATTGAACGGACTCGTATTTTTTGTATCACTGATCATTTCTGTAAATCCACTCTTCTGCTATAAGCTTAAATAAAACTAAACTAACTACAATAGAGCTTAATTGATTTTATCTCAAGGTAGTATGCTTGTCTTTAATAACATGATGCTGCTCTGCTACCAAGAGTTCTTTTTTTAAACATCATATTTCTTTCTCAAGGAGTTTCATTTGATAACAGCTAAGGATGTCATAGATACCATCTACTGCAAAAGAAACGTATCTTTAGTTTTTTGTGTAAATCATTTGTTACCATATTATTTTACAACTTTGAAGAGCTTATGGGGGAAAATAGGGAAGAGGCTGGATTTTGGACTGTGCCTCTCCTTAATAAGTGTACAAGATTTGTGTGTTTTTTCATTTGCCCCAGATGCTGCTCAGTTGATGTGGTTTGAGAAGCTGTACGCCTGGCTTCAGTGTGTGGAGAAATATTTCATCTACCCAGCTGTGGTGCTTAACTCCCTCACGACAGAAGCTCGAAACGTGGGCCAGAACCATAAAGAGCTGGACATATAGTAAGGCTTGATTTTACATCCATGTTACTGCTTTTTATTAGCTGCGTGTGTTATAACAGTGAAACATGGAATTAATAGACATGCTCAAACAACACCAGATGTGCTGTTTTCTGTAGGCTTTGCTCAAAAGCATAAGATACATATTTTATATTCCCATGGTTGTTTTCCTCATTTTTTCTGTCCAGCTTCCTAAGATTAGCCTGTGTGGATAGTAGTTGATGTAAATGTGAAGACATATTTGGTTAATTTTTAAATGTAGTTATAAATTAAGTTTTAGTTTGGAGGTCTTACGTTTTTTCATACTTTGGTATAATGTCTCTGTGTCACTAATTTTCTGTCTGTCTCTTTGTCCTCCAGCAGCCGTGCCCTCTTCATCTCAGTGGCAGGCATGAAGTTGCTGCGCTCGTCCTTCTGTGCCCCGTCGCAGCAGTACGTCACGCTGTGCTTCACAACGCTCTTCTTCCACTTTGACTATCCACACTTCTCGGAGACCTTCCTAATTGACTACTACTTCATGTCCATTCTCTTCAGCAAGGTTAGGATGCGCATCATGTCAACTAAGAATTTTGATCACAAGAAATATTTATTTTGTATTACTTGACGTAGCATTTTATGGTGCACACTAGGCAGCTTTAGTTAAACAATAACTGAACAGTTATTAAGCTGAAAAGCTTAATTTTACTGCACATTTTGTTTGATGCTGGGTGTGGTCAAAAGTAAGCTCTGTTGCACCTGTGACCACACCTAGCAGTGATGTCACGGGATCCCGGAGTACCCCAGGACCCTCAGAAGAACTGGAACTGTGTTTTTGACTGTGCAGTCACATGATTATAGATGCTTTTTACAGTGTTTTGTCATGAATTTGTCATTTGTATTCTCAGATGTGGGACCTTCTGTACAAGCTGCGCTTTGTGCTGACTTACATCGCTCCCTGGCAGATCACTTGGGGTTCAGCTTTCCATGCCTTCGCTCAGCCTTTTGCAGTGCCCCGTATCCTTAAGTTTGTGTGATTTTTTTTTTTTTTTTTTTTTTTAATTTATCTATTTATTTATGTATTTGGCCAGTGATAATGAGGTGTCATGTATAACGCAGTATAATGGGACAACAACACAAAGTACAGCATCAAAATCTGATACAGTCTGAGTATACACTGAACATAGTAAGCAGGGTTGCAAAGTTCTGGAAATACTTACGGTGAAAAACTTTCTATGGGAATTTGATGTAATTCATGAGAATGAATGTAATGGGAAGATAATGGAAACAGTTTCACAAACTTTATTGTCTTGCTAAAGATAGAAACGAACCTTTTAAGATACAATAAAAAAGCATAATTGGAACAACTTGTAACAAATTGACAGAAATCAGCCGCTCAGTGGAGTTGAACTTAACTAAATGAGTTGACTTATTCAAGAAGAGGCAATGAAGGTAGATTAATTATAACTCTTCATTTAGCATGCTCTATCAAGCTGCATCTCACATGGTAAAAGATAGCTGAAGAAGTTAACAAGTTATAAACTGTGTACTTTGGCATCTTACAAGCACTAAAGACCTTTCACCACCCTTTTGTTTTGTTTTGGTTTTTTTGGTGAGAAATAATCCTTAACTCATGTTCCTTCAGACTCTGCTGTACTTTTTGTTCAGGCTATCTTTTCTGCCATCTTCTCCACTCCTCTCAATCCAGTCCTAGGTAGTGCCGTGTTTGTCACCTCATACACAAGACCTGTAAAATTCTGGGAGCGAGACTACAAGTATGTCTTTAAAAAGAAATATACGAAATGTAATTTTTATATCTGTACAAATTTTAGTTTTTTTCTATTTCCATTCGGTCCTGATGCTAGTTTGTCATGTTTGCAGCACAAAGCGAGTCGATCATTCCAACACCAGACTTGCCACTCAGTTAGACCGCAACCCAGGTATGTCACAACAGTCTCTCTCAATCCAATTATCTTCACCTTAACTCATATTTTCTTTTCCTCTGTTGCTATGGTGACGGCCTTTTCTTTCCTTACAGGTGCCGATGACAACAATCTGAACTCAATCTTCTATGAGCATTTGACACGCTCTCTGCAGCACAGCCTGTGTGGAGACCTGCTGCTCGGCCGCTGGGGCAATTACACCACAGGCGACTGCTTCATCCTCGCCTCAGACTACCTCAACGCCCTGGTGCACATCATCGAGATCGGCAACGGCCTTGTCACCTTCCAGCTGAGGGGTCTAGAGTTCAGAGGTCAGCAGCTGGGGGGTTGAAGGGAGCTCACAGTGTTTGCAGCTTGTAGAGCGAGCTCAGCTTTAGTAGTTGACCTGCTGATACGAACATGTCAATTAGGTATCGGTCAGGTGTCGAAGAATAGCTTCCATTTATGGAGCTCAGGCTGTTAAAGCTCCGTCAGTGTACGTGTGAAAAGTGGCAGCTGACATCCTTGTATTTTGAATGGTACTGCTCTGTACTCTTTTGTTCATTTTTATTTAATATCACTCTGTCTTTAAGTCATTATAGTATATTTTTATATTTACGAAAAAAAGATCAGCTTCATGTCTTAATTTAGTAAGTTTATTTTAAGGTTGTTCAGGACTAAGACAAAAGAAGTTTTGCATCACTCTCCAAAACATTGTCTCACTAAGTTCTTTATTTAGTTCAGTGAAATAAGGTTTTAATTTTAGATAATGTAAATATGACACTTAACATCTTTATGCAGCTCTTTAGCTCTTTGCTCTGCACTGATTCTTGTCTCTTTCACATTTTCCAGGGACCTACTGTCAGCAGAGGGAGGTAGAGGCCATCACCGAGGGGGTAGAGGAGGACGAGGGCTGCTGCTGCTGTGAACCTGGTCACCTCCCCCACATGCTGTCGTTCAATGCTGCCTTTGGACAGCGCTGGCTGGCCTGGGAGGTTGCCGCCACCAAGTACGTGTTAGAGGGCTACAGCATCAGCGACAACAATGCAGCCTCCATGTTGCAAGTATTCGACCTCCGAAAGATCCTCATCACTTACTATGTCAAGGTAGGCCAAAGACTCAGGCTTGTTTTTTATAACCTGATGCTTCTGTATGTTGACGCTTGTTTTTTTTACATGTTGCGTTGCTGTAATAAAATCCATGTAAATGATCATTAAAATTTAAGCCTGTAATCTTGGTGGTTTAATAATACAGATCTTGTGTTTGTTGCCTCAAACAGAGCATTATCTACTATGTGAGTCGGTCCTCTAAGCTGGAAGAGTGGCTGACTAATGAGACGATTCAGGAGGCTCTGCGTCCATGTCTGGGGCCGAACTACGTCGATAGCGACCCCACATTCAACCTGAACATTGATGAGGACTATGACCACAGGGCGTCAGGCATCACCCCCTCCTCTTTCTGCATGGTTTACCTGGACTGGATTCAGTACTGCAACAGCAGGCGTCAAACGGTTAGATTCTCCACAACATTTACACTTAAAGTCACACACTGGTTTCGGTTGTTTTTGTTGTCTTCCTTTCTACAACCAGCTGTCCATATTCTAATCCTTGGCTTTGCTGTAACCAAACGCCACCTGCCTGTATTTGTCCAAAAAAAGAACAGACAATATTAGCCTGCAATTTTGAAAAAACTGGTTTGAACCTTTTGAAACTGAATAGATAAGGGTTGAAATGAAAGGTAAAAAGGAACAAATTTTTTCTTATTTAGTCCAGATGTTACTATTTTCAGACCTACAGATCATATAAACAGCTAGTACCATCTATTTTCATGTTTAGTCTTTGGAATTTCTTTTCCTCACCATGTACAAAACAAAAATTAAAATCTGAAAAAGGGACAGTAAAATAAAGTAAAATACATGTAATAGAAGTTGTGTAATTGTTTAGCTAAAATTTGAACTCTGAATGATCTAAAGCATTATTTCAAACCTTATCCTGGTCCAACCTGAGTAGTGTTTGTACAATGTTTTCTCCATTTATATAAACTTCTCTCTTATGTTTTAGCCGGTGACTTGTGAAAGAGATTCTCCACTTGTCAACCTCTGTTTTGGTCTTTGTATCCTGGGAAGAAGAGCTCTGGGCACGGCCTCCCACAGCATGTCTGCAAGGTACGGCTACCAGGCCATACCTCTGTGCCTCTGTTTTGTGGCTAATATCACCCAGTGTTACTCATGTACATGCTGGCAATACAAAAAAGTCATTGATTGTTGTTATCTGACAGCTTGGAGCCGTTTCTCTATGGCCTCCACGCACTCTTCAAGGGAGACTTTCGCATCACATCTCCCAGGGATGAATGGGTGTTTGCAGACATGGACCTGCTGAATCGTGTCGTGGCGCCAGGAGTTCGGATGTCCCTCAAATTGCATCAGGTAGCATTTCTCACAGAAGGAAACGAGCCCCGAGGTTAGAATAATATGGGCTTTTTTAACATCACTGACTCACACCGACCCTTTCATCTGCATTTCTCTCCAGGACCACTTTACATCTCCAGATGAGTACGAGGATCCTATGGTTCTGTATGATGCCATCACTGCCAACGAAGAGAAGATGTTGATATCTCACGAGGGTGACCCTGTGTGGCGCAGCGCTATTTTAGCAAACATGCCTTCACTGCTGGCGCTGCGTCACATCATGGATGATGGCAGTGACGAGTACAAGATCATCATGCTAAACAAGAGGTTCCTCAGCTTCAGAGTCATCAAGGTCACAGTTTTTCCTGTTTTTTTACTTAGTGTTTACTCTAGCTTGTGTAATTAGTTATCGTTTTTTTTTACATATTTAATTTTAGTTTTCTATAATGTTGTTAATAAACTTGATTTTTTTGCCTGCCTAAACCAGAATCAGTATCATGCTGTTTATATTCAGCCTGCCCACATTTGTGCTGCCCCCTACAGGTAAACAGAGAGTGTGTGCGTGGGCTGTGGGCTGGGCAACAGCAGGAGCTGGTTTTCCTGCGCAATCGCAACCCAGAGCGCGGCAGCATCCAAAACGCCAAACAGGCGCTGAGAAACATGATAAACTCCTCGTGCGACCAGCCCATTGGTTACCCCATCTACGTGTCCCCCCTCACCACATCGTACGCTGGTGGGCACAGTCAGCTTCGCTCTGTATGGGGAGGCCCTGTCAGCTCGCACAACATTTACACCTGGCTCATCAGCAGCTGGGACAGGTACGTGATGTGAGCGTCATGTGACCAATGGACACACACAGTTTCAAGGTCTTAATTCTATTATATAATGACTCTCTGCAGGTTACAGAAGGGTTGTGGCGCTGGCTGTAATAGCGGAGGGAACATCGAGGACTCAGACTGTGGAGGCGGCTCCACCTCGATCTCCACCAACCCTGCTGTTCACACCACCCAGAGTACACCAGCTTCCAGCCTTCCCCAGCCACATATCACCACGGTCCAGCCCTCCATGGGTAAGAACTGAAAGTGACAGCTCTCCAATAGCCACACACATGATAACAGGAGGTTATATATTAATGGAGATGATAACCCTTTACTCAGTGCAAAGATGGTTTCTGGTATCAGATGTTGTGCCTTAATTTAAGGGTTAAAATTAAAATGTTAGCCTGTGTTAATCAATTCCCTTTACACAACTCATGTTGTCCACTTTTTCTATAAATCATTTTTAATGTCACTGACCGATCAACTTGTTTTTCATAAACTCTTGCGGTAAACCATTATAGTATAGTGTAGTAAACCAATATAGTAATAAATTCATTTTAGAATTGCGATCATAGTTGAACTGCTGGACATTGTAGTGGTGTAAATTTCACAAACAATTCACGCCTTGTTTTTGCATGGTGGCATTCTCAGTATTTGTTGAAAGTGAAAATGGCTTTTCTTGTGTGTTAGGTGCAGACAACCCTGTAGGTCCAACCCAGAACTGGCCACACCACCCCCAGCCTCTCCCGTTAGCTCTGCTCAGCCAATCAGAGGGCAGAATGGAGGCAGGACTGCTCACATCCCTACAGCGAACATCCTCCATCCAGGGGCTCCTGGGCCAACAGCTGTCCAGCTCCCAGCTCTCCTTCAGCGGCTCTGTGGCTCCACCACCTCTGCCAGGACCAGAGCGCTTCTGCCCAGCGAGCCTCCTGGAGAACTCGGGGCACAGAGCGGGCCAGCGGGCTGGCCTCGGTCAGGGCGGACTGCACTACGAGAGCCACTTTGGCAAGTGGAGTTTTTCAGGCAGGAAGGGCTTTAACGGACCAGCTGCCGTGGAGGGAGAAGGAGGAACAGTACAGACCATACGCACACAGGTGAGCAGGCTGCTGCTTTGTTTGCCGATCATTCATATGTGACCTCAGTCAGGGTCACGACCAGCTGACAGATAAACATGGTCAGTGCACGTTATGCAAGGAATATCAAGAGCTTATTTAAAAAGGAAGAATTTCATCAGGCTAGTGTCGGCTAATTTATTTAGGGAGTCATTGTTTTTTGTCAAAAACGAGATTTTAAACTAGAGCTTAACAGTGAACTTTAAATCTTTATATCTATATGTTTATTGTTTTTGTACATTTACTGACAGCAGTTCACTGGCTATGAGCCAAACTGTGTTCCACTCTATTATAGTTGCAAATGAATAGTTACACAATTTTTCTGTGGAGGAACACAAATACACAAACAGACACTTAGCCAGAACTATACACTGCTTTGTCATATTATGATCAAAGTTGCTTAGTGAATAGATAAATTGTTGCTGCACCTGTGTGAACAAAATGTCACTAAATTTGCATTTGTTTGGACCCTGACAAAGCTGTTTACTCCTGTGTCTTGTGTGCTGTTTTGCATCTTTTTTTTTCAGCAACATTAGGGGTGCCTTCTTTGCCTGTTTGGTCGCTGGAGACAATGAATACATAAATAACTTGACTGATTTAATAGTTCTGACCATTTAGTCACATTTTTCAGAGGAAGTGCTGATTTTCCTGGATGAAAAACAAATAATGAAAACTAAACTCCATCATCTTTTCCAGCCTGTTCCTCCAGCACCCTTGCAAGAGGCCAGTCTGACACAAGATCCTCTGGGAGCCACTCAGACAATGGATCCCACCCCGCTGACCACAGGGGACCCCCCCACCCCCCGTGAGGAATCCACAGAGCTGCCTTTACTCGAGCACCTGCGCTGAGTCTGCACTGGGAGACCCTGAGTGACATTCTCTGCAGTGAAAGCACACCGTGGTCGAGTTTGGAACGGGCCTGGCCCGTCCAGACGAGACTCATTCCAGCCTTTGGAAACTCATTCCATCAACCCCACATTTAATTAACTCAGCGCAACTGCGATTTTCTCTAATGTCCCACTGCAATACTGGATGGATTTGGTCATACACACACATCACCCCCTCTCCTTCTCAGCCAAAGGAGTTCAATATCTGAAAGCATGTGGAGCTGATGTACTTCAGATGAAGAAATTATTAAAGCCAACCTGTTTATTCCAAAGTCAGCTGTCATCATGACTCACAAGGCCTGATGATATACTCATTCTTAATTTTGTTTCTGACAAAGGCACTCAGTGTCTCTATGGACAACCCTTTGGTTGGAACAGTAGTGACAGGCCAGAAAGGCCAGTGCAATTATAAGGGATATTTTGCTTGAGGATCGATTATTTTTCTATACTGGAGAAAAGAGGATCACCTCTTACCTTCTGCAGCGGCAGTTTTTTGCATAACCATTAAAAGAAAAAAAAAACAAAAAAAAAAATCTAACAGTATGTTGCTGAATGGGCAGGTGAAGGATATGTGGAAACCATGATAAGCCTTGTTTTGTTTTACCCCCCCTTTATCTTACTCACCATACCTACAGTCGCGTGTCAAACAATATTTAATAATATTTGACCAGTTTTCAGTTTCTTCCCTGTACATTATACATATTCAACAAGTCAAAAAAAAAAATCCCACCACATCCCCACCAAAATTGTCATCTTAGTCCTCTGCCTGTTTCCCACAGAGGTGCCTGACACATCAACACACAACAGTTCTGTCTCGGAGCAAATTTCAGGGAAATGAAAAAACTCCCTTCCATCCCAGCCAACATGTGGTGCTTTTACCGCTAGTTTACAGTCTACTTAGGCCTGGACGCGAGTCCTGAATCTGACTAGCAACACAGAGATTTGGGATGACTTCGGACAGAGCTGCTGCCCATGGATTAGGATCATTCTGTGAAAATTGTGTTGATCACAAACATACAAACTGGGAGTGTCAGAAACTTAAAGCCTTTTTTTTTTCCGGAAGAGTGGAATGTCCTTTTTTTTTTTGTTGTTGTTTTGTTTTTACTTTACTTGAAGAATCTAGAGCTCGATCTCGGTCTCTGAGTTTGTTTTCTTTGGATGACCGATTAATGGCGCCCTCTCTGATCAGATCCACTCAGCTCATGACTTTTCTCAACAACAGGGACCCAGGCTGCTTTGCGTGGCGAGCTCTGTTTTCTTTGCCTGCAGTATGGCGTCTCCCGTTACTATACTACTGCTTCTGCATCTCCTGCTACTACTAATATACCCACTACTACTGCTGTTTCTACAACAGTTAAATCCAGCGTTTTAGTTGGAAATCAACAAAGTTGAATAAATACTGAAAGCAAAGGTGGAATATTTATTTGATTATTACTGTCTTACAGATATCTTCAACGGGATTTGTCAATATGGTGTGCTTTTGTATTGAATTGGAAATCTGCCTTCTGTCAGCTGTACCACTCCCCCCACCCCTCCCTCAATTTGTTTGGTGTCATCACATTATGTATCATCTCACAACTGGCTCCTGTTTTTATTTTTAAGTGTAAAACATAACTGGAAGTATTCCTGAGAAGTCACTTTAAGTTGGTTTCTTTTCCACACTTGCACTCGTTTTGTTCCATCACTGTGAAACTGATTAAGGGTTAAAGTAGATCATCCAATAGGAAAAAAAGAAGCTGGCAGTCCAACCAAACCCACCGACCCACCCCCCCAACCCCAAAATGTTTCCCCAGGTCTAGTAGCTTGGTTCTCCACATGCCCAGTCATCTGCAGTGGTGAAATGATTGTGATATAACCTCGTGCTATAGCATCGTCTTGCCAGAGGACAGACTCGTATGCTAGTTTACTCACCAAATAATCTCTCCCCTGTAGAAAACTTGAAAAGGGCGCCAGCGTTCTCAGGGTCTAAAACGGGAAAGAAATTGACTTCCTCTGCGAGAAAACTTTTTGGCCAAAGGGAGAAAACTTAAAGGGGGATTTAAACAAAATAATTTGAGTGTGGCAGTTATGAGGCAGGTTGAGTTCTGGGATCACACTGACATCACAAAAGATGCCCCCTTTACAGTGTTTTCACTCTCCGTGGGTTAAAATGTGTTCTGCACACTGCATGCTGTTAAAGTCACGTTTCTCTCATCACCCTGTCTTTGCAGTGCTGGTTTTTTTTTCTACCCCCTTAATTTCAGCTCCTGTCAGCATCAGAGCAAGGGACACACCGACTTTAGGAAGCTTTGGTTTTTTGGGGTTTTTTTTTTGTTTGTTTGTTATGTTTCCTTTTTTAAAGTCTTTTTAGCAGCTCGGAGATATCTGTCAGTCTCAGCTGTGAAGAAGCTACAGCAGGTGAAAAGTGCGTCAGTATCCCTCTCAAAAAACAAAAAAACAAAAAAAACACGATAGTAACTCCCTCGACTCAGGAAAAACAGAGACTTTCTGATTAGTGCTGTTTTCTGTTTTTCTTTTTCTCTTCATCTTGTATCCAAAGCAACAGGGAGTAGTATTGTTTTTATTATTTTTATTATTTGCATTGCTGGGAGTGAGGAAAGCACAAGTTCAAGTACAGACCTGGGTGTCAATAAAAAGGGATTTCTCAATCTCTGAAATTATGTACAGCATGTTTCGTATATAAATATATATTTAAAATATAAATCTATTTTATTATTGGATTTTGGGTTATTTTACATTCAAAGACACTATGTTGAGGTTTAGGGGAGGGACTCTTGTGTTTACCCATCAGAGGGGAGAGCTGAATAGAGAGAGGCACTCTTCACATTGAAATGTGCAGTTTGGGAAGAATCAGTTAATACTTCTTTTGCACAAATTGTATCATACACCATCCCTTTGTTTATCGTTTTATTATTTTTAGTTATTTTGGGAGAGGGGTCTTTTATTTAAGAACTTTAAGTCGATGTTCAATGTTCTGTACAGTTTTTTATGTGATTTTTTTTTCTTGCTATTTAAATTAAAGGTTTTTGTGTCATCGTTTGCAAATCAACCGCTTTGAGTGACTTCATTTACCTTTTCTTTGTTCTGCTGTTCTGTTTTAGTCCTAGAAATCTTGAGACTTTTAATTTATACTTTACGTGAAACTATGCTAATGCTAAACACACTGTGCTGTTGTGGAATAGGTGTCTTGAATTAACCTTAATTGCAGTAATTATCTTAAGCATTTTGCAGGCTTACAAATGTAAAAATAATACAGGAAAATGTCAGCTTGTCAGATTTGAATGGTTACAGACTGAGCCTGCTGGCCACTCAGCTGTCAGAGGTCATCATTCCTCTCAGACAGAAAACCTGACAGCCTCCTCGAGTCTCTCTATTCTTTACACTGAATTCTTTCTTCTCGGCTCATCAGACTGATCCTGTGGTTCAGCCCACCTTGTGCATCGGCACACTGGCCTCCAGCTCTTTCCTGATCTGCAGTACTTGTAATCGATACAGTCGACATGCAGAGAGAACTTCTCCGAGCAGGTTTTACAGATTTTATGTGTAAAGGCGTCTTTAGTGAACTAATCTGTCTGCAGCCTTGTTTGAACATGTGGTAGTTGAGACTCTTCGCTTGTTCAAAGTTGGAGAACAAAAAGAGACAAAGATCTCTTGTACCATCGCTGAAGATTTTTTTAGATTTTTTTCCTTTTATAGACTTAAATTCAGAGTTGAGTAAGAGGTATTAGGGTTTGACGTCAGGGCTGTAGTATTGACCTCTGATGAAGGGCTGATACTAAAGCAAGGATAAAGGCCTGTCTTTTGGGGAATTTACGGATGGATGATTAAAGCCGGATCCTGAGAACCCTTCTTTATTATGGAGGCTTAATGGCCAACTTATTTGGAGGGAACTGAAGAAACGCTTTAAAGCATATCACATGCAGTACAACTGTAGACATCTCTTGAAAATAAAATACCAAACCTACTTGGTAAAGCTAAACTTTTCATTTATTTCAAAATTTGTAACTCTGTACAGTGATGCAGTGGTATGAGCAAAGCACAGGCTTAAAAAAAATTCATAATCTACATTTAAAGAGAGAGTCCTGGAAGTCTTCTGTTTAACATCTGGGTTGGAGCATTTCTTTTTCTCTTTTCCTTTTAAAGATCTGGATGTTGAGAAATTAAACAAATGAGCGCTTCATTAGGGCCGGAGTGTACCGTATCTCATTGTAACAGTCCTCCTCCTCTTCTTTCCTCTCTCTCCACCTCCCATCTTGTCCCGTGCGATGGAGCCACAGCACAAGCACCAACAGTGCCAGCAGCACCAAGCTCATGGACAAGGTCAGCAGCACGCTCTGCAGCACGCCTGAGGAACTGCCGGGGGCTGCGAGGAAGACAAAGCAGTGGTTAAAATCACTCAGGTGGCTGCAGAAAGAATTATGGGTAAGATAACTGGCGCTCACCGCTGTAGATGGAAAGGTTGACGTAGCAGTTTTCTGTTCCCAGGAGATTTGTGGCAGAGCAGCGATAAAGGCCGGATGTCTGAGATGACACATTGACAATCTGGACGGAGCCTGAAAGCTCCCCTGAGAGAAACAGGAGAGAGACCCCAATGACGTCATGGGGGTTTCATCAGGGTAACTGGGCCTATGCTTGAGGTTTCTCCTTGCATTCATTAAAACTTGTGTTTTTACACTGAAATTTCAAAATTCAAAATTTTTTACATGAAAAAAAGGCCTACCAAGGGTTTGTTTTCATGTAGCATATGCTGATTAAAGTGGTCCCCTGCCTCTGAACCGGCTGGCTGTGACACAACAACCTCATCGTCCGCTATCTTACTTTTGTCTTAACTTTCTTTGTCAACATCCCAAAGACTTATAAAATATCCTGTCAGTGTTTGACATGAATCATCATGTAACTTGGCAGGCTAAAGTTGGCTGCCATCATCCAGCACACTGCAGATTAGCTTGGACAAACGTAACAGATAACACAGGAAAATAAACTTCCTGGCTGACCAGCATAACGGCTTATACTCGCTTTGTGTTCACAAGATAAATGGATGGAAAACATCACTTAAGTATTAGCATATCAATATAAAAGTTTTTTGTGGCTACAGTTTAGCTCTTGGATTTTAGGATCCTTTAGTAATACATAAAGGCTCACCCTTTAACCTTAAGCAACTTCGCAACAAAGACCTTCTTTGCCATAGTTTTGCAGCAAAACAGCAAAGTTTAGCATGTAAAATACTGACACATACTTACACAGCTTTTCCCTTTTCACCGTAACCAAACCCTACAAGCTGACAGCTGTCTGAATGTTTATCAGGCTGTCATTAGTTCACTGCAGTTCAAGGTGGAAGCGCTCTGATATAGTGTTTGTTATTGCTTATTTCCACTCATAATATGTCAGTTAGAATATAAAAATACCGTGTGGATGTGTTGTTTAAAAAATAAATATTGATTTTCACTGCAGGGGGGTTTTAAACCTTTTTGAAAGCCTGCAGCACAAACTGGAGATATGAGGTTTGAAATATTTGGGAAGAGACGGAGGGTTTGAATGAATGATGCTGCCCAGATGAACTATGGGGAAGTATAGGTGCTTTCTAGCTTTTCTATTTATTTTCAATCCATACTTGGACTCAAAATATCTCGATTTCTTTTAGTTTGATTTCTACCATTCATTTATTGAAGTCTAATATTAAATCGCTGCAAAGCTCATTTCCGTCTTCTTGCCAATGTCACTTTGAAATTCTTGAACTTCTTCTTAAGTGACCTCATTTTTTAATATCTGTAGTGTAAGATCTTGGAAGGGTTTTAAAGGCATTGAGCCCGCATGTCTTTTTGTTATTGAAGTTTTATTATGAGGAAATTGACTGAAAATTTAAAATCTAACACCATTTTTTGTTACAGTATGAAATACATTTTGCCTTTTACATTAATTAGTAAGTTCTCTGGTGTTTTTTGCTATCTTTGAGAGATCAGTGGACTTTAAAATAAAAAGAATGATGCCCATGCAAGATGATTATGATTCTGCCAGGTAGTTCCTTTAGTTTGAAGACAAACACAGATAATATGTGTGTGTGTATGTGTGTGTGTGTGTGTGTGTGTGTGTGTGGCACTGACCCTCCATGTTGATGGGAAGTTCAATTTCCTCTGGATTCACTTTATCCCAGCGGATCTCTGGAGTGGGGATGCCCTCGGCCACGGAGCAGGACAGCGTAACGCTTCCTCCCATATCGATATCTCCATCCCACTGACACACAGGCAGCGAAGGTGGAGCTACAAAAACAACCAGCAGATGAATTTCTAAACAGATGCAATGCAATGGATTTCATGGAAGTACATCCGAGCATTTCACGGAGCATTGATGAGGCAGTTTGCTGTGCAGATTTTTTCAGGAATTTTTTGTTTCTCCGTGAGGCTACTCTGTACATCAGGACTGAACTGACATTTCAATATAGCTAAATATTTTTCTATGTCAGTTGAAATAATGGTTTGTCAATGAAATTAATCACATTTCTGTACAAGTAGGTTTGAAGTCTGACTAATATCTGTCAAAAACAGTAGTTATTTTTCTACAATATTATGTAATAAGCTGTAAAAAAAAAAGTTGTATATACAGCTGCTCAGGTCTGGATTATGAGGAAAATTTTACCCGGCCTCCTGAACAAATACATGTATTTTGTATCTTTGTAGCTATAAACAAGATCAGAGTCTAGATCAGAGCCATGCTAGCAGCACTGTGAGACTGTTCCTTAAGTGGGGAGTCCAGCCAAATGCTAACATCAGCATGCTAACATGCTTACAATGGGTAAATGTTAAAATGCTGATGTTTAGCAAGCATAATGTTTTCCATGTTCACCATCTTAGCGTAGAATGTTAGCATGCTAACATTTGCTAGTTAGTACCAAAGTGGAGTTGAAGGTTGATGAGACTGTCATTAGTTTTGCAGCCATTTAAACCAAAGAACTGGGGAAGTTTTAAATTTTGACCTGATGTTGGGCACAAGAGAAGAGGTTAAGGTATCACCAAAGTTATTTACAGCTCATTCTGAAACATAATTGAATGAACCACAATCTGGGAGTTTTTGAGTCATTTCACTCAAAACCACAGATATCAAACTTCTGATGGCACAAGAAGAAAAGTCAGAGGATCAAAATCATTACTATATATCATCTGGGGACCATGAATGTCTGATGAAAATTTTATGGAAAAAGTGCTCAGATATTTCATTCTGGACAATGATGAGGGCCTTTTTGCTAGCATGGTTAAAGTTAGCCTTCTTGATTATTTCACCCAATGAACTACGAAAAATGCACACCAAAAATGACAGATATGATCGAAAATACACACAATTTGATGCTCAGACTGAGAAAATACATAGATGCCTTCCTAATTTCCTTTATATTGACAGTTATTGCTTCAAATGTTTGCCATTGATTAAACTGGCCTCCTCTGTTAGAGGTGGACATGAGCCGCTTACCCAGAACACTGAGCTCAAGTTCTCCTATGCCCGAATCTGCTGTCTCTGGTGGGTTATTGACCATGCAGCGGTAAATGCCAGCATCTGACACACGTGTGTCATTCAGGACAATGTCTGCACTCCAGGGAATACCTGCAGTTTGGTGAAATCATCATGGTTTTATCTGGTGTTCAATTTCTAAATTCACCCTTAAAAAAAAAGCATGCATCAGAACAGCCAATAAGAAGCAAAATAAATGATTAATTTAGGTTTAAAAAAAAAAAAAAGGTTTTTACTGATCTTACCTGTAAAACCCACCCTGCCAATGAGGGCTGGGTCTTCAATCACCTGCCCATGGTCGTACACAATCACCTGTAAATTCAATCAGACATTAATAAGTAGTTTCAGATAATAAAAAAAACATCAACAGGCTTGTTGTGTTTCATGGGGGGCTTTCTTCATTGAGCTTTTGGAATAAATGCTGATGTTTGCACCCAAAATCACAGAGTTCCTCCTTCAAAAGCTGCTGTTAATCATACCAAAACATCCAGCAGCTTTCAGAGAAACTTTCACAGTGTTGGGACTCAGACCTGTATCGGGGTTTCTGGGCTAGAAAAGGGAGCCAGAGTCCAAATGATGTTAAGTCTGGAGAGCGGGCTGGAGGTGAAGAAGGAGCAGGGCATGACCACAAAGTCCCCTTGAACCACCTTCAGACTGGACTCCCTCATGGTTACTCTGAGTGCAACTGTGTCAACAACAAGGTAGAAGAAGACAAAAATGAGCCAAGTCATGTCTGTCATATAATACAAGAGGTCTTTCAGTTTGGAACTTATTTTCTCTCATTTTCATATATCTTACTGTTGTTATCCTGCTTTTAACCTTCCTAGTTTCCCTGTTGACGTGCAGACTGCACCCCTCCTCCCACTCATCCTTCATTACTGAAATAATGAACACCCCCGACCCCCCCTCTCTCCTCTGTCATCCCCAGGCCTTTTGTGCGTATGTGTTTGTGTGGGAATTCAGCATGCATATTAGTTGTTAATTACACTTGACAGCTTTGAGGTTGAGCCAAACCGGTCACAGACTGAATGGAACAACAGCCCACTTCACTGCGATGCACTCATGAAAACATGCCGTCAATTCACGGCATTGTCTCCGTGTAGATCACCAGTTTGTGAAGCATCAATCTTTACAGAGTCTTTCAAATAAAGACACACAATCTGACAAACAGAGGCGTAAGTGGATACAACTGACATTTTCAAAAAAAAAACGCTGTTTCTCAAGGACAATTTCTGATGATGTAATTTAGAAATAAGTGCACAGATTTAATACTCAGCTAATCACTCTCTTAAATGCTAAAAGCACTTCAGCATTTATAATCTTTCATTTCTAGTTGGAATATGGGATATGACTTAGTTTTAAATTGTTAGTAAGCTAGCATGCTGTCAAAAAAATCCGCAGCCCAACGCTCAAACAAATCCACATAAATATTCAGGAGTTTTACAGCAAAGTCATGTTCAAAGTCTGGTTTTAACATCATATCCTCAGCAGTGTGTGTCTGCACTACATCATTAAGTCTTTATTGTAAATTATGTGCTTACTAAAGATGAGCACATTTTACACTTCTTCTTTTTTTTTTTTCCAAAAATTCAAAATAATTACAGAAAAGAAGCAGCAATCCTGGCAGCTTTGCAGATCTGTCAAACACATGGAGCTATAACGGAGTGGAACAGATGACCAGTCCTTCTCATCTTGTCTTACTGAATTTGTACCAAAGCTTTAAACAGCACGCGGCACACACTCACCGTTCTCCAGGGCGGTGAAGCACACACACAGGGTCCAGAGCATCCATCTTCCAGAGGAGCCCATAGCTGAGAGGAAACTCAGAGCACGAGGCAGTCCTCTCCCCTCCTGTGCACAAGCTGGTGGCCAAAAAACTAGGCATGCATGATTAATCTATTGAGCGATGCAACCCACCCCGCCCTCCTTTATTTTCACTCTCACTTTATTCTCACCTCTCACTGTCTGTGTGGAAAAAAGAATTCTCTTTGTTAAAGTCAAGTGTTGGAGGGAGTTTTTATGAAGTCGTCCCAGCTGTAAATGTCCAAATTTATTAGCAATTTAGGTTCAAAACATGTACATGTAATGGAAGTTCCTTCAATATGGAGACAGTAATAGGTCAGCTCGTGGTCTAATTATTTAACGTAATGTAAACAACTGCAGCTGCTCAATAGCCTACCATTAACATTAGCCTGCCTATTAAGTGTAAGACATATCCCATAATGCTGCAGGGCAACACACAGTACGAGGTGCATAGCAGTCAGCTTTTGTTGCCATGGATGCAGAAATCTATCCTGCAGACATTCCCCATCAATGCATCATCAGCAACTATACAAATGACTTCCTTTCAGCTAATATTTTCTAACGTGAAGCTGCTGGTCAACCAGACAAAGCAAAAGTAAGAGTGAGTAAAAAAAAAATGAATGATACTGAAAAAGAAAAAAATTCTTGCAGAAGTCTGTCCATCCAGCAAAGTTCCAAATCAGCTCTTGGTTGGTTTTCCACTTTTCTGCAGTGATTCATGAATTCAAGTCAAAGATCTGAGGCCATGTTTTGTCATCTTGTGGGTAAATGTTCAAAGATAACTTTCTGACAGTTGCTGCAAGTTGTCTGGTGATAAGGACATCATCCACTTATGACCTATGGGCTAAACAACATGCCGTCGCTGCTGCTTGTTGATGCATTAACATAAAATCTGTTAGCGATTTATGACCCACATAAGTCGACCTGCCTGCCAAGTTTTTCCACTAATCATCAAAATATGTTCCAGTTTAGAGCTCCTCAGTCAAAACCAGACAACACATGGAGGAACCAAATACAGGCCAGTCATCATATTTGCCAGATTTAATCAGAAAGTATGTAAATACTTCTACTCCAGTCCTGTACCTTAGTACAATTTTCAGGTATTTGTATTATACTGAACTACTGCCATTTTGGCTACTTCATACATGCATCACTATCAGAATCCAATGACAGAAATTACACTCAAATGAGCCATTCTGAACGCTTTTATTTAGTGTGCATGATTTGGGGGGGATCTAATCATAGAAGTTGAAAGGAATATAACATTCATTATTATGGTTTCACTATTGTATAATCACCTAAAAGTTGAGATTTAGTATGTTTTAATTTAATATCTACTTATTGATATTTGCAGAAACTAACTTTCACTAGAGTTGAGTATTAGAGCAGAGACATGTCAATGAAAAGTAGTTATTTTATGAAAGAAAAAGATTCAAGTCAGACTGGACCAAAAACAAGCAGCATGTAACCTTTTATTATGACACCTCAAAGAGGTCAGTATCTCCTCAGTACTGATACAAGTTCACTTCTCTACCTGCAGTTTGTTTGGGCTCCTTTCATTTTCATCGTTTCCCTCCTCCATTCAAATAAGTTACTATATTGATTTAATATGTTGCTGATATAAAAAAAAGGACTAAAAAGAATAAGACAGCACTCATTCATACCAACTTTGCAGATCAAATCTACTCCAAGAATGTTCATTGATAAGATGAAGTCTTACAAACCTGTTTTCAGGGGCTGTTTTAGCTTGTGGGTCCACAGTAATCGATAACTAACCCAGACATATGAGAAAATATTCACACAAGGAGGATGAGATCTTTACTTTATCCATTTGGTATGCAGCGCTATTAAAAAAATAAAAATTAAATCAGGTCAGTAGTTTTTTGGACTTCTGGCTCTTAAGTTTAATACAATTTGTCTTTTTACAAATTTCCAAAATGGTTAAGATTCTTTGTAACCATATCATAAATACTATTTCTGTTTCTAACTGCTTTAATTTGGGCTCATCTAATTAAGAAAAAACCCAAACCAAAGAGCCTATGGCACAAGGTTTCAGTTCTCCCAATTTATTCAAACAACAAATAACATCCAGCACCAGATTTGTGCGTTCCAGCTGTGAAACAGACTATTTTAACGGTTAGGTGTTTGAATCTGAGACTAGAAAATAAAAACTGAAGAGAGAGAATTGGCAAAACTGTCCAGGACTTCCATTAAGAGTGTTTGTTATAATTCAGGACTGTACAGATTAAAACTAATACAGTGAGGCCTCAGCAGAGCTCACCATCATGTATGTACAGCACTGTGTTCATCCCACAGTGAGGAATATACACATCAACCCACAGAAAACACACTAAAATATTTCGATTGTGTGTGTGTGTGTGTGTGGCCACTAGACAGGGACAGGGTTGTGTGTGTGTTTGTGTGTAGATCTGAAACTCTGTGTGTTCCAAAGTTAACTTACATTACATCCTCTTACCTGCACTTAGACATAATTAAAACCCTAGCAGCACTTCCTGTTGTCTCAAATTCACAAAAGATCACAGATCAAAGTGGGTAGAAACACACACACACACACACACTTAAGTTTCAGGAAAAATATGCTCTGGTTTAAATACAACACTTCCCTTTGTAAAACATGTTTTGTAATGTTTTGTGACACATGGTCTGTCTCTATTTAAGGATAAATTAAACCTAATCCTGCTCTTTTATCAGATGGGGCCAATAATAAATAAGAAGATGAGTGAGTGAGAGAGAGAGAGAGAGAGAGAGAAAGAGAGAGAGGGGGGGGAGAGAAAGACAGACAGACAGGAAAGACAGCGAGACAGACAAGTAAGCGGAGTGGGTTCTGCCTCTTCCTCTTCAGGGTAACTAGGAGTGACCTGGTGACAGGCCAGCCAATCACAGGAGGATCCAGATCAGTTTGGACCAATCAGATCTCTTCAGTGAGAGGCCTGGGGCCTGTTGCCGCAGTTAAACGGCCGTACAGTCCAATCACAACAGCATGGTGACGGGTTTCTCCAGGAACTTGCGGAACTCAGCGAGCCACTGCGCACCAACCGCCCCGTCAACCACCCGGTGGTCGCAGCTCAGCGTCACCGACATAATGCTGGCTACGTCGAACCTGTAAAACCCCAGAGGACAAGCAACTTCAGACTTTATGTTTTGAAATGCAGTAATTCCAGCTTGTTATTGTTGTAACTCACTGACCCTTTCTCATTATCAGCAGGCATCAACCGTTTCTCTGAGCCGCCAACGGCAAGGATACAAGACTGAGGAGGGTTGATGATGGCCGAGAAGTTCTTGACGCCAAACATCCCCAAATTAGAGATTGTGAACGTACCTCCCTGATGGCAAGAAAAAAACACATTTTGTAGACGACTGTTTCAATATGCCGGTTCACTAGATACAGTGAAAAATTAACAATCCCACTCGTAGCCACGGGATCAAACTGTGTGTTCGTACCTGGAACTCATGCGGCTGCAGTTTGCCTTCTCTTGCTTTGGTGGCCAGACTCAAAACATCGGAGCTGATGGCCGCCAGTCCTTTGGTGTGGGCGTTAAACACTATGGGCGTGATAAGGCCGCTGGCTGTGCTCACTGCTACACTCACGTCCACCACATGATTCCTGTAAAAAAAAATAAAAAATCAATAAGTCATTAATGATGACAGCACAGAAATGATGTTAACAAGACTTTGTTTCTACACTGAGAGGAGATGAAATAATGTCTGCTCTTTGAGTGCCCCCTACTGGCACAACAGTACAGCTGCAAGCTGCACTTTAAAAACTGACATCTTACAGAAAGGTCAAAGTTAATTTGATCTAAAAATAATGTTTTTTCTCCTTAAAACAACCTTAGTATTTTCTTTCTTTGAATAACTGAACAATTTCAATGTGTTTTTTTCACTAAACTCATTTGAACTGAAACCTAATGCATCCATTTATCTGGATGTCACCACAGATGTGAGTGACCTAATATAGAGCTTACATACAAGTTTTGATGTTAGACAAATGTGAAGAAGCAAACAACAAAGACGATGATGATGTAAATGGATGTATCTATAAACTTAAAAAAAAAACAATATTACATGTATGCGTGTAAGTTGGTTCATGTGTGATTACTCACTGGCGAATGACCGTATCCAACCAGGAGGAGTTGCACTCGGGTACCTTGAGGCAGGCCAGAGCACTGGCTTTGATGATGAAGTCATTCACACTAAGTTTGATATTCTGAGCTTTCACTTCCTGCACAGAGAAGGCCAGGTCGTTAAATAAACATCTTGGTTCAAAAGTTTCCTGTCTTCCATCTTATTACGAGTCTACTCACAGCATTGAGTTCTTTCCGAAGCTCAAGCACTTGGTCCATGTTGACATCTACAGACAGATAATAGTGGGGGATGGTTTGCTTGGACTGCATCAACCTCTGAGCGATCACCTGCAGGAGAGATGTGTATATATGCACTTCAGCTTTGATCCATTATTCATCACAGACTGGAATGAAGTGTGCTAGCTGGGTCGGTTGATAAAAGGGTAAGTGCCTGTCTTCACAGAGAAATAAGGAAGCACAGGTTAGAGATAACAGAGCTGTGCTGTGAAAACCCCTCAGGACTTTTTGCCTCACAGTGTTCAACACATCAGAACTAAAACCTGCATTAAGGGAAAAGGTCACGCGTACACCTGACTGCTATCAGAGGAGTTTGAGCAGAAAAAAGAAGTTGCCACTGAGCACAAACGACCACCAAAAGTTCAGGTGTATGTGTGTGTGCACTCACCTTGCGGATGTTGGTGATGGGGATGTCTGTGAAGGTCCCGGCTGGTGCAGCAGGAGCTGCAGCAGGTGCAGGAGCAGCTGGAGCAGCAGCTGGAGATGGAGGAGCCTGCCGAAGGAAATAATTTGATTTTCATTTAAAATAACATTACAACCAAACCTTGAGGCACAAACAGTGTGACACCAACATTCTGAATGTTTTAAAGTAGGGGACAAATTATAATTGACCTAAATACTGAGACCTTTTAGTTTATTGTAACATCACCTGAATACACAAAAAGACGAATTCCAAAATTAAATGAAACCTTTCGATACTTCTGAAAATAAAGCGAAAATGTTTTTCATAAATCCGCACTGCTCAAGGTCTTCCAGTTGCTCATTTTACTCAAACCACAAATAAATTCAATATTACTGAATGCTTAGAAAGTAAAAGATTAAAGGAGTCTGTTGCTTTAGAGATAGCATTTTCTTTTTTTTTTCAGTATGACATTCTTATATTCAGTTTTTATATTTTAAAAAAAATGTATTGTAATGGAAGTTGTTTATGTTATTGGGAAGCATTTATAGAACAGTGTGAGGTTCACTTACAGGTGCAGCCTTTGGTGGAACAAAGCCGTCAATATCTTTCCTGGTGATGCGTCCATCAGGACCAGAGCCTGCACACAAAACATGTTCAGGTACACCTTATAAAATATTTCACTACTGCTCCATCTACAATAATTTTGCCATTTAAGCTTAATATATTTTTTTCTATAATATTTTACTATTTCTCTGTATTTACACTTTTACTAAAACACTTGGTGTTTTTACCAGAGTAGATCTTGCAGCTACCTGCGTCTCAGCCACTTACCGCTGACCTGTGCCAGGTCAATTCCTTTCTCAGCGGCGAGTTTCTTGGCAAGCGGGCTGGCAAACACACGGCCCTTCCTGGGTGCAGCAGGGGCAGCAGGAGCAGGACTGGGTGCTGCTGCAACTGGAGCTGCAACCTGGAACGTACACATAAACACTCATAAATCATGTCATACCTAAACAAGCTATCTTAAATCTGAATAAAGGCCAAAATAATAGAGCCCACGTTTTTTTGTGAGTATTTGGGTAAAATATTCACTTATAGTGGAAAGTAAAAGCTTTGTGTGTCTCACCGCTGCAGGTGTTGGTGCTGGTGCTGGAGGAGGTGTTGAAACCTCTGCCACTCCGGTTTCGACATAATCCTTGAAGGCAGCGATGTCACTTTCTTTCTCTACAATTATACAGAGTGGCGTTCCCAGAGGAACATCCCGAGTTCCTTCTGGCACCATGATTTTAGCCAAATATCCCTCCTCCTGCACCTCAAAGCCTGCACACAAATATACAAGAAGGACAAATGTCAAACAAGCTAAGCCTCTCATTTCATGCTTTAATTCAGAACAGAAAAAAGCAGTAAATGACAATAGTTAAAAAACAACAGGTGCAATCAAACACTTCTGAGACCATTCCTGTTGCACACAATTGGAGATCATTGCAGACTCTGTCATGGTGCTGCTTCTGCATGAGAGGCAGGTAACACAAAAATGCATGTATCTCTGGAGCTGAAGATGACCTGTAATTCTTACTGGCAAAAGTCTAGTTTTCACCTGCTGCATTAACATTATTGTGCAAAAAGGCTGTTTCTGTGCAGCCAAAATGTTCCATCTCAGCTCATTTGAGGAATGTTTAAGGTTCACCAAATATAGTCTCTAATATTGTACAGAAACATGACATATGAAAAGGTCAAAACAAGAATTTAGTATTTGTTTAAACACTATAACACAGTGTAGCTCACAGACAAATATGTCAGGATTGAGTTGTCAAAGCCAGTTTGGGTTTACCGATGGTCGCCTTGTCAGTCTCAATCTCAGCCAGCAGATCTCCCTCACTCAGCTTCTCCCCCACCTTCTTCTCCCAGCGCTGCACCGTTCCCATCGTCATCGTGGGAGACAGAGCAGGAAGTGTAATCTGCAACACACACAGACGTGGGTCACAGAAGCAACGCAGGGGGATGTAATCTAATCTAATCTAATCTAATCTCTGTACCTTCCAGTCTGACCACTTGGTACAGAAAACTGGTGACACTGTCTGAACTCCAAAACAATTATATCTGAAGGGCCTCGATGATGCAACTGCAGCTTCTATGGTTCGAGTATGGCAGTTTATGTTTGTCAGAGCACCTTCTACCAAAATAAAGCTTCCAATTATAGTCCTCTTGATTAAATTCTAAAATCTCAGTGACTTAATCTGGTGACAATCACAAAACAAATGCCAATATTTCCACTTTTGACAAGCATGGAGCTACACTGACTAAATTCAAAAACTACTACCTCTCACATTATCCAAGAAGAACAACAAAGAGTAATACAAATGCCATTTCATCATCACAGCATTATAAATAATGGGAACATCAGCTTAAAGCTCAAATTTTGCGTTACTATGAAAAAATATGAAGTAGCTTTCAGGGAACAACACCTTTATTTAATTTACTTCCTGAAAAACTGACACAAACTACAGATTAGAAGATCAAACAAACTTTCTGAAGTATTTCAGAGTAGCACAAGAACAATGTTGAGAAAAGCTTAAAAATATTTTTTCAATTTTATTGTAATTCAATGGAAAATTTCAAAAGACACGCTTTGATAAGTGAACACAAGGCCACAAAGTTTTGAGTTTAACTCATTAAATTTAAAGCCCTCTTGTGTAGAATTTTTATCAACCTGTTAATCCAGGTCTGCATGCAGTGGTTTGAAATTTTAGGAGAAGCTTAAGAGGATTTGGTATCAAGACCACAAGGTTTAAAGAAAACCTTGGTGGTTGCACCATCAGAAACAAAACTGTGCATAACTCTACAGACCATAAGACTGAACAACCCTGATAAAACTCAGCTCTGGCTATGGGATGCTGTGACCATAAACATCATCTACACAACATATGACTCGGCTACAACTCCAAACCTGACTGTCTTGTTTATGAAATGATACACCTACCTTCATGTGTGTTGGGTAAGAGCTGCCCGGGGCTGCAGGAGGAGGAGCAGCGGCAGCAGCGGGAGGAGGAGGAGCAGCAGCAGAGGCAGCCGGTGAAGGCCCTGCTCCGGCTGCTTTGATTGAGTCCAATGTTACGTCCTTAAAGGCTGGGATGAGGTCAGGGCTACAGGGGAAAAAAACCCCACACAGATATTAGACATATACTCACAAAAAATACAAGCACATATGGACTAGAAATTGCCAAGAAATTGTGTGACATGTCAAAAACTAATTATGTTATGAGACAAAAGTGAACAAAGGAAGAGGAGGTAGAATTCAGTTTCCAATTGCTAATAGAAATGAAACAAGGAAATTATTCTATGGGACACTTAGTTACATCAGACACCTACATAAATTCATGACTAAATTTCTATAGACAGGCCACGTTGCATATCAGTCTGTATTTTACACTGTCACAGGACAAACCTGTCAACCGTGATGCAGATTACTGATCCAACATTGACATCTCTGGTGCCTTCAGGAACCAGGATCTTTGCCAGATAGCACTCCTCCAACATCTCAAAACCTACAGTGGCTTTGTCAGTCTCCACCTAGAAAATATATATATATATTTTTTTTAAAAGTGTAGTGTTGATTTCCATGCAATAATATAGGAACACACAGGCGACTCTTTACCTCAGCTATAAGATCACCCTCGCCGATTTTTTCTCCTTCCTTCTTCTCCCAGCGAGCGATCGTGCCTGTCTGCATGGTGGGTGAAAGAGCAGGGAGCTCCACCTGATGAACAGGAAATAAATTCCAAGAGTTCAAGAATTTAAAAAATCAGGAGAAAGTGTCAGATTTAACCTGGTGTCTGACAATTTGACAAAAGAAAAGACATTTAATTCAATAATGCCAAAGATCATTATTTTGAACCACACTATTCTTACTGGGGCTTCATGACAGGGCATTGCAAACACTGGCAACAGTCAGGTGTTGTAACTGCAGTTGCTACATCATCACCACCTCATTCTCTTGCCCAATAAATGACCCACATAGAGCTACACATCTGTGATGCTCTACAGTAGCTTTAAAGGTCATGTTAAAAATTGCAAATTTCCCCATTGTGGGACTAATAAAGGAATATCTTATCTTATCTTATATGTGATAGCAGATATGCAGAAGAGCTACCAGTGAAGAGACAGATATGCTGAGAGAAGGTCTCAAAACTTCTTTCGTTTGTGCATTGCATTGTGGGACAATGACAACAAATTCAAAACTCAAGTTTTGATTAATATGCACACTGATACAAATGCATCTCAAATGCTTATAAAGAGTATGTAGTATGGAAATTACTCACAGCTCTAGATAAGTCTTTAGCGTACATAACATATAATGAAATATGGAGAACAGAAACATCCAGATGTGGAGTCCTTTAATTTTACATTAAAATCTAAATTACAGCACAGTTTTTCTCCACTGACAGCAGTGTAGTATTAGCTGGTATGTTAACAAAGAGGCTTACAATAGGGGTATGTCTGCAGTAGTAATTAAAAAAAGACCTATGACTGCACCCACAGTGATGTTAATGGGACGTGGAGACATTTTGTGTTTCATATAAGTGAATGCCTCTAATTCATGTAAAACAGAATGGGCGTTAGATGTAACAACTATAATATCAACTGAGCAACTACGGATGATCTCAGCTAATAATTTCAAGTTGATGTCCTAATTTTCTTGTTTTAAGCTAAGAAACACGGGTTTGCAGAACTGATATGCAACAGCAGGAGTAACCCTGTTGCACACGGGTGACAGAAGCAGCTGGGTCCATCACAGAGCTAACTCATCCAATGCTAGCTAGGGAGGTCATGCTAGCTGCAACGTCGGTGCTATAGCAACCTCACTTCCAGTCAGGTAACGTTACCTTCTGATGTGGCGGCAGGCTATAGAAACGCGGGCTCTGACAGGTGCCTGTCAGCTGGGGACACCGCAGCAGGGTCCCTTTATGGCTGATGCCGGAGCTCAGAGACACGGTGCGGGACCCCGCTCCGCGATGAAAACGCCTCAGACAGCCGGTTCCGGGCACGGAGCGGGAGCCGAGCGCAGCAGGCCCGGTCGGGAGGGCACGGGGACAGGGAAGACCGGTGGACGGCCTGAGCCGCAGGATCAGACGAAGCATTTTGAAGCGGTTGAAACACCACAAAGAGTTGTTGACTAATGTATTTTTCTTACACCGGCATCAGAGATACGCTGGCACTGAATGTCGCTGTGCCTTAGGAGCCTCCCCGGACCTACTCCTCACTTTCTAATGACCTCCTCCAGCCCAAAACACAATGCTTTACGGCTCTCCTGATCGTCCCGCCGTTGCTCGGAAAGTGGTGTCGTAAAAGGTGGCCATTCGGATTTCAATCATTTAAAATCAAACAAACATCACATTTAATAAGATTTACATTCTATCAAAAATTTGTAAAATTAGAAAGAGAAAATATGTATCCTAAGCTCAGACGAGAGACTTAGAGGTCCTTGTCCATCGTATTTTATTGTAATTATACCAACAACCACGTGGTGGCAGTAAAATATTTGATTGAAGAACAGACTGTACCGTAAACCCCATTATACGTTGCCAGTCCATGCTGCATATCCCGTTAACTCCTAATGTAAAACCCAAATGTGAGGCTATGATTTTGGTTGTGCAGCTAATCATGGTTATGTCTTGAGACATGGATCATTACAGGTAGCGACTTTTTTCCCTCAAAACGACGAAATGAACTCATAAATAGACCAGTGCTAGTAATACTACACTATGTAATAGTCTACAAGGCTCACAACATTCTTTATCTAGTCCAGCAGGTGGCACAAATGCTCCTCTGAGCTCGTTGCTTACTGCCAATTAACACAGAAGAAGATGAAGGAGAAGCAGAAGAAGACGAGAAAGAATTTGAAGAAGCTGGTTTGGACATAACTTAGGAGTCTTTCCCTCAGTTTGGAAGCATTATCATATATAATTTTATTATTATTATCAATAGTATAGTTATGTGCCACACGTGGTGCAGGACTTGTAATAAAGGGATAGACCAGAAGCAGTCACTGAAGATTTTGGAGGTCAGATTTAAGTGACACTGTCTGTCTGTGCTTGCTAGCTATTTATAAAATCTCAAAATTTCAAACTATCGGTCCCTCTGTCTGTCTGTCTGTCTGTCGTTACTCTCTCCTGAACTGGAAAGCATTTCGTTGAGGTTTGCTCCTGTGCTCGTATTTTGACAGGAACTATTGCCACATCGGTACAGCCACACTGTGTGCAGTTATGAGACTGAAGGGGACATCAATTTTAGGGCAGCCTTAAAATTGAAGCTGTCCAGTGAAGAAGAGGCAAGGAGATGGCTCGAAGCCTTCCAGAGCTCCTCAGGCTTCATATGGCGAATATCTAAAACTTACCCTAATGTGGGGCGCTACAACAAGTACAGAGTGAGTTTTCCCCACTTAACCATCCACCTTACAATGATAGCAAGTAACATTCTCCTTAAAATAAAGAGGATATCAGAAGAAAAGAAGTTAGTGTTATTATTAATGTAAAGAATGAGCCTTCAAAGTTATAAAAGCAGCAAAGATTTAAGACCTCGCATTCATGTTTTATATGTAGAAATCATAATAAATGTTGCCTTCAATTAGTATGACTGACCAACGTTTGCTTTTATAATTAACAGGTGGACTACAGATGCAGGACGATGAAAAGGAACTCAACTTGTCCTGCTACTCTGTTTCTGGTTTTGAAAAGGCAGCCAGAATGTGGAGAACGAAAATCAAGGTCAGATTTAAGGAGAAATATTCAAGGACAATATTTGGTATATATCATAAAGTAACAGATGAATAGATTAGAGACTTTGTTTAAAAACAACACTAGGTACATTCAGAAATTAGTGAGTATGCTGTTCTGAGCTTTATAGCTCGTGTCAGGTCAAAAAAAAAAGGGAAAAAAATGTGCATGTGGGAACTGTTGACTTATATAATATCAAACTCAAACAATAATATGGATTAGCAAATGTCATTGTAACATCTAGAACATTATTTTAGCTATTGTTGTTACGTTCATTTCTATTATTCCCTTCAGATCTACAGATCCTCACATGAAGGAGGGATTGTTTCTTCATATCAACTTACGCCATCAACACAACCATTGTGCTTCACGTGCTGGAGCCATGATGAGGAGAGATGTATCAAGGGAGACCATTGAAAAGCTGAAAAAGCTTTTTGAAAGTGGCCACTCTCCTTCATCAGCACTCAACCAATTAAAGTATGATTTACAAGAGAAGGAACAGGACAACTATGTGAATGCAGCTGCAGATCGTTCTGTCTGTCCAGATTTGCAGTTTTGTTACAGGTTAGTGACCAATCCAGTCAGTCACAAACATCTTCTGTTTATTTAATCTGCAACTGAAGGACAGTTTCCAATATTGTCCCAAAAGTCTTAAGATAAAAAAAATCGTTAAAACAAACTAGTAAGTTCCAACATTAATGCAGTGCTGCGGGAATTAGTCCAGAAGCCTAAAAATGAGCATTGTTGAACTTTCAGTTCCCTTTCTGTGAAACCAAAGGGCTTTTTGAACAGTGTTTTTTGGTTAAATGCCCAAAATGAGGCCTGTGGTTTACACAAGCTTAAGGGAAAATTAAATGTTGTACAGCATAAATTCCTCGGACAAATACCCCATTTGTTATTTGTTACCCTTTACAAAAAAGTGGTTACTAATAAGGGGCTAAATGAGACTACAAAGGTTGTTGGGGATGTTTCATGAACTTTTGTTTGCCGCAAAGTTTATTTTCTGCAATGATCCATAAACCCTCCCAAAAAAACTCATTTTCTCTTTGTCTTAAATGCAGACTTTACTACAGACTGTTCAGGAAAGCATACAGTGCAGGAGCAGGTGAAGAAATGTTGAAAGATCTTGAAAAAACTCTTGAGGCTTACAACAAGGAGCAAGGCGATGTCTGTGCCAAGATGTGTAAAACAACTGACAATCAGTTTGTGATTGCCATATGCACCCCAATGATGAGGAGGGTCCATGCTAATCTAAGAGAGAGCAGTGAGCTGGTGTTCGTGGACTCCTCAGGGAATTGTAACTGCCACAAACTACGCCTGTTCTTGCTCCTCACCCATTCATCTGCTGGTGGTTTGCCTTTGGGTGTATTTATCACCACGTCTGAAACCCAAGCAAGCATTTCGGCTGCCGTGAAGCTTCTAAAGACTGTTTTTCCACCTGAAAGGTTCTTTGGCCACCCAGAAGGACCTCTTGTTGTCACGATTGATGACTGCCCCGCACTCAGGCAGGCACTGGGTGAAACATTTCCCGAAACCACAGTGGTCCTCTGTGGGTTCAACCTCCTTCAGGCCATGTGGAGTTGGCTGTGGAGCAGCTCAAACGGGGTTCCCGAGCAGCACAGGGCTTACTTCTTGAACAGCTTCAGAGGTCTGGTGTACGCTTCCACACCAGCAGCTCTCATGGAAGGCTACATAAGGCTGATGGAGGACCACATTGCCTCACAGTATCCAAAATTTGTGCAACATCTGCAGGAGGTCTTCGAGCGGCGAGAGGAGTGGGCCATCTGCCTGCAGGTGGGACTGCCCACCACCGGAAATAATATCAAAAGCTACATGGAGAGTGCCAAGAGGGTGGTAAAAGAGAAGGTCCTCCATAGACTGAAGACCTACAATGTGATACAGTTGGTGGACTTTGTGCTAACAAAGATGGAGGCACACTACATCCGTCGCCTCACAGATGTTGCCAACAATCAGCAGAAAACTTCTCTCAAAGTGTCGAAGACAGAGGGCATCGGGAGAGACGCCATTACTCAGGTACACTACTGCGGCAGATGCACAGTTGAGGCAAAACATTAGCCTACACTTGGGAAAAATTAAGGAGGCAGTGTGGTTTTAGGAGGCAAGAGTCGAGTCTGGTTGTAATGAAAACCGGCATCCATACAGACTTTCTTGATTCTCCAGATTGTGTTCGAAGCATGAAGTTAAGTAGATACCCACACTGACATGTTAAAAAAGGCCCAGGTTACTGGAGGAAGTTTTGATATCTCTAGCCAAGCACTGTTCTGAAAAAGTTTGGATGCTGTGTAAGAAGTAGCTAAAAACAAACTGCCTAATGACATGAGTGTTCCTGAGCTGACGTAATAATATTGTTTGCACAGTCATGTGTTAAAAAAAGTGGTAAACCCACATCCTTGCTTGTGAAAGACCAGTCATCAGTGAACCTGTTTACATGTAAAATGTTCCAAACAGATGTTTTTTGGAGGATTCCACAACTTGCTTGAAACATTAAATGTATTGTCTTTGTATTGTTTTAAATCGAATGTCATGTATGTTTTATTGCCTCTTCATTTTGTCTTGCCAATGCTACAGGAAGACCAAGACAACTACACTGTGACATGCTCATCAAATGCTGCAGAGTCCTACCACGTCAACATGGCCATCGGCTGCTGCACGTGCCCAGCAGGGATCACAGGTGGACACTGCAAGCATCAAAGTGCGATAGCCAGGATATTTGGACACAACGACAATTTCCTTTGTGACCTGTCGCCAGACACACAGAAGCTGTACTATCAAATCGCCACTGGTGAGTTTCTTAATGTTATTGCCTAGCCTCCCCTTAGTGACCTATTAAGTTTAGGAGTTAAATTAGATTTATAACATAACATAAGGTAGTAATACTGCTTCAGTCAATTGTTCCAGAACATACAAACATATACAAAATAAATCAAAACAATAAAAAAATAAAATGTGTGTGTGAGAGCAAGATTACAAACAAACAAACAACTGCCTTTTGAAAATATTTTGACTCTGTGCATTTTCCCTCTAACAGGTAAGGACATTCTAGACGACTGCTTTCAAACATTCAAACATCCAACTCACAGGAGAGTTTGTTCTGGTGAAATGCTCTGTCATCCCGCCACAGGTTAGGCAGTGAGTGCACAGTCCACACTACATTCATAGTCCCGCTGTTCCCTACGTTTTAGATGTTCCATCTCTGTGTCACTGTCACTAATGTTAATAATTGTGAAATATTTGTCCATCAGGAGCTTTGAATGAAAATCAAATGGCTGACTTGAGTCTTTCTCTGCAGATCCTGATGTTAAGAGCTTGCTGGAGCCAACAGACTCATCACTGATTGAAACACATCCAAGCACCTCAGCAGAGACAGATTCCAGTAAGATAAAAATAAGAATCCTCAACAATCCTTTACTTTGATATGCAAAATGTTTAGTTTGATTGGTGAGTTACATGTATGAATAAAAATTCACACATACTTTTCCCAGGTGAGCTGCCCCTCAAAGAAATGTTGAACAGCGTGTTCCTGGACATCACCAAGAAACTGGACAACCCCGACTTAACTCAGTCCATCATTTCATTCGTGAAGACTTATGAAAACATCAAAACAGACAGCGCCATGGCAACAGCTCTTTCCTCATTTGGAAAGCCTCTCCAAACAAAGGCCAGAGGCTACAAAAGACCAACGGTGGTGTCGAGGAGGGTCCTGAGCAGTGCAGGACCCCCAAAGGCATCGAGAAAGGAGCATGCATATGGAATAACAACAGAAAGAGAGCCAAGTGCTTCTCATTTTATTGCACAAAGTTGAGGAGAGTATATGCCTGGGGGGGACCAACTAACAAGTCCCCACCCACCTGCAGTTCACTTCACCCTCCCCAACCCTCTCTGTTTGTACATAAATGTATATACTGTAGTTCTTTCACGAACCTGCACACGCTGCCAATACTCAACTGTCTGTATATACAATTTTTTTTTTATATTTTGACGCTTATGAGACTGAACGATTAATTAAGAAATAATCAACAGATAAATAGATAAAAACAATTGTTAGCTGCAGCCCAAACATACTGTGCCCCCTTGTTCCAGCTGTTTATAAGAACTATATATTAAAACTGAGTGCAATGTTTAAATATTCAAAGACTGCATGTTTTTATGGAAGCACTTTTCCATCAAATGGAAATATTCTTGACACCTCAGCATCATTTTATAAACATTCCTCTGAAGTCAGCCAGGACATATTTTTTATCTTCAGAGTTTTGAAACTGAGCTAGAATTTTAGAATAAATTATGTATTTTTGTATATTTTTTGTACTTGTATAACTAATCTCTCTGCAGGTCAGTGGAGTTTAAAAGGACAACACTCCCATACTTCCTAAGGGAACCTAAAATCAAGAAATGAATTTCTTACGCAGCATGGAGTTGGATGTTCTGGTTTGGTGAATATTCCAAAGTTCAGATGAGAATGTAAATGCACGTGACAAGAATGTCCACCATTTATATGAAAATGGTAGTCCTCTGGATTCCCCCTCCATGCTCAACCAGAATAAAAACAAAAACAGTGACATATTTTTTAAAACAATTTATTTCAAAATAGCTTTCCTTCTAACATTCAACAAAGGCCTTTAAAAAAAACCAAACATACAGTATCCATATACATATATGTATTTTGTAAAACTTAAGTGAAAACAAATCTTCAACAACCATCTCACCAGGATAATTTACACTTTTCAGTACAGGCAGTTATGGCATTCAAACAGGTCCTAGTTAAAACTAAACTGATGCATATTTCTGTTGGCTTTTTAGTGAAGACAAACACTTTAAGTGAACCCTAATGAGCACACAGAAGCAGAGTGAAGGAAGAAAGTGTGTGAGAGTCGGTCCAAGCCTGTTTCTCATACAAGTACGTAGGGGTCCAAATACTGAGAGCTGACATTTACTGCATCAAATAGAAGAGCTCTAACCATTGTTCTTGCATTTACTGTGCACGTCAAAGGTTCATCCTGATATCTTTCTCTCTCACTCTCTCTCTCTCTCTCTCACACACACACACACACACACACTATAAATAGTCAAATAGGCTACTGTTCCCAGACAAAAGTCTCCTTTCAATCTAATGTCAAATTCACAGCCACAGCATTTTTTAGCAGGAGCAGAGGCATCTACCCCATAAAAATCTCTCTTTGAACAAATAAGAGACATAAACATCAGAAAGTTTAAGGATACGGTGAAAAAATTTTACATACATACAAAAGCATTTCATGAAGGTAACAAAATAACAGTGCTGTTTATCTCCTTTACTACATCAGAGTTCCAGCATCATGTAATTCACTGACAGCAGTTCAGTTTTCAGCTGGTGTGCTACAGACAGACTTTCAACCCACATCTGATTAGTCTTAAATACAAGGGGTCAATTATTTTCTTTTTGTAACAGACTTTTTGGTTTTGACATCTCAAGATTGCCAATCATTGTCATATTTTATTCTGATTTATGTAATTTCTACAACCACATCTGGTCAATGTGTTTTTCAGCTTGTCAAAATGTAAAATGAAGCTTATGCAAGGCCTGACTGGCTTTTTCTGCCCTTATTACAGACAAAAGTGGTATTTTTATCGAAACCAGTAGATAATACTGTTTTCACATTCACAATAAAAGACAAAAATGTGCCTGGGCAAAATACAATACATATTACTAGCATGTAATGCAGTAGTACTTGTTTGAGATACTACATTGCTGCACAAGGAAGAAAAAAATATCCCAAACAATTTAAAACTACTTTTTTCCAACTCTTCAAATACAAACCAAAAGTAAGCTACAAATGAAACAACTACACTACTGTGGTTTTAGAAACAGTTCAATCAAAATATCGTATCCCTCCAATAGTGAGTCTAGTTTTGATACTACAGTCACAGCCTGGCAGGAAAAAGCACATGATGGAAACAGTTTTCCTTTCTAAGGCACCTTTGAGCTTTTTATTTTAGACACCAGATATAGCTCTAGGCTAACAGTAATGTTTCGTACCAGCTGATAAATTCAAATCTCCTTTTGACAAGGCTTACAGTATTTTGTTAATGATAATAGAGAACAGCAATAGAGTCTAAAAAAAGTGTCTACTTGTGCCTCTGTTCTGAACAGTTATCGATGGGCCTCTGGGGTCAGAAGAACCACGAGCAAAACAAGTGTCTCAGCTCCTTAGATTGAACCTAAAATGGCCTAAATAGAAAAAGAAAATGTGTTGCTTACAACTGAGAGTCAGAAAGATAAAGAGAGATACAGAAACATGTTGTTACCTCTCCTCACCACGGTCCTCTTCTACCCAGGCCACTATTTTTCCTTCCCAGCCTGGAATAATTGCTCCATCCAGGAATACCTGTACATAAACAATAAGGACATTACCATTATGTGTGAATACTCTGCTCTCATAATTATAGTCATGTGTCATAATAAGCCCACAAATTTCCATTCTGTTTCACATTACCATATCTGTCATATTAGCTATATATGGTCTTTTTCTTTGCTTTCTCTTACCTCTTCTTTCACAGTGCCAAACTCAGGGTCCAGGGCCTTGAAGTGGTACCTGTAGTTTCCCTCTCGATCCACAGCTGCCTTGACATCCTTGAGAGTTACTTCACCCAGCCTGAAAAATGTGTAAAAAAAAAGACTCAATCATCTTTGATGTCTTGTGACTTTTCATATTTTTGGTTATTTTCATATTTAAATATATGGCCTACTAGTCTAAATTCATGCATAATTGCTGGCTGGCAACAAATAGAGTCAATAGCCAAATTTACTTTATTAGTCAAACTACAATATAAATGTTTCTGAAAGGAAACACCTCAATACATACAAACACACTAACCTCTTGGGTATATTAATCATAGAAGGAGTTGGGGATTTTCCAGTAAAATAAAGGATTTTGGTGGAGGCAGGAGACCCACCATGGGACTGACAAACCTCTGTAATGAACAGTAGAAACATGATTAGTAAAAGCATGAGTATTTTGTATGTTCAGGATGTGTATTTGTGGGGTACATGTTGAAATAACTCACCTGTGCAGGGCCAGGTGTCAGAGTCTGCGTGCTGACCTTTGCGTCTCGGAGATTTCCCCCTTCCCTGTAATGTTTTCAAAAATTTTGATTTTGTACCAAACCATCAATTCACTACATGTTTTTTCTGCTAACTCATGTAAGATTTTCATAAAAGGGCTCAGGAGGGTTATACCTACCCTGTGTGTGTGCAGAACATGCAGTCTGTCAATGAGTGAAACGATGCCCTGCTCCAGGGTGTCCAGTGTGTGCTGCTGCGGGTCGTGGTCTCTGAAGTTGTTCCTCAAACTCCTCAGTGCATCTCTGAGCAGCTGAACTTCATCTGCCTGCTGAAAGAACACAAGACACGGTCAAAAATAAAGAGTTAATTTAATCTGTGTCCTTGTTTTTAAGTCTTAGATGGATCCTTGGATGTTAGAATGTAGTTCCAATGTTTCATGTGGTCAAATTACAGTGTTTGGCCTGAATACTGCAAAAGAATATAGTGCAAGAGAAGTATAGCTGCTTGATGCTTTGTTAACACCTATAAATGTCAAAAAATATAAACGGGCCCACTGAAAGGACAGCCTTAATGGTGGAAACTGCACTTACGCCAGACATGGAGGGAGCTGAATTTCCAGAATAAGAATATCCATTGTTTTCTGTGCTGGTGGGAATCTAAAAAAAGGCAACCAAAAAAAAGGAGTCAGCTGTGTGCCATTTATGTGAACTCATGACTGGTGCAGACCTCATATGAAGCCTTAAACTCAACTGTTAAAGTACTGAAAGAGTCAGTATAAACAGTAATACCTGCATGCTGTTTTTATGCTCCAACTCTCTTTGCAATTCACTCTGCCAAACAAACACACAGGAAGACAAAGAAAACAAACACACACCAATTTAAACCTGCTGCATATTTTAAAACTTAAAATGTGTTTTGTCCTTGCTTTAGATTAATTTTTTTTTTTAATGGGAGGAAATTTACACTTGTTCTTTAAAAAGATTCTACATCAAAGTAAGTTTTTAAATGAATTTGCTGATAAAAACTGAAGATTCTCACACATAGCACCGGGCAGGATAGAACATTTGGAGCAAAATGTGTCTTATTTAACTTCTCTAACACACCTGCTTCTTTTGGCTTTCTTCAAGCTTGTGTTTGAGTTGCTGCAGTAGTCTGTCCTTCTGTCCGATCTCTTTCTGAAACCAACCACCAACAGAGAAAAGGTCAGGGTCATTATTTGGTAAAAACACAGCGAACAGATGCAGTGTAACATAAAGTGAGGAACCATAAAACAAGAGAGATTGGAGGGCCTCACCTTGCACTCCCCCCACAACCTGTTACATTCCTCCAGCTTCCACTGCAGCTCTGCCTATAACGTTTTATTGAAAAGGAGAGGAGTCAGTACAGGACACTTAAAACTAACAGTATCAATGTAACCTGTGAACAATCTTTAATGAAGCCTTTTAAGATTTTACATAAACTTTGGTAAAAAAGACCAATATATATGACTATCTCATACATTCTGGTTGTTGAGTTCATCCTTTGTCATACTGGCTCTGAGAAGTTCCTGCTTCATCTGCAGTATTGATGCCTCCTGAGTGCAAAGCCTCTGCTGCTGGGCCTCCTGCACATTCACAAACCAACAGAGAGTCAACACCTTAACTCACTAACTAAACAACACAGCTAGAATAGTATAATTTACAGCAGATAATTAACAGTAGATCTGTTTTTTGTCTTACCTTTACTCCCTGCAGGTTTCTCATCTCCTGCTTACAGCGCAACAGTTCCCTCTAAAGCAAACAACACACTCTGAATTAAATATTAATCACAGTCTGCATTCAGCAATCAAAAGTTTAGGTTCTCAGAACCCTTTAAAGTATATCCTTTAAAAAAAAACCAAATACTCACCTTCAGCTCCAGAGCTTCCTCCATACTCTGATCCAAACGACTGCGAGTGACTACCTGGAAAGAGAAACCACAATGGCTCGAATAAAAACTGGGAAACTGATACTCGTGTCACCCACTGACACACACACACACACACACACACACACACAAACTAAGAGTCAAGAAAAAGAAATGTGATCTGTGCTAATCACAATGAGCCAATGGTGAAGCAGAACAAGGAAGAGTGTGACACGAGAGAGAGAGAGAGAGAGAGGGAGAGAGAGAGGGAGAGAGAGAGAGAGAGAGAGAGAGAGAGCAGGCAGAGCAGGACAGAAAAAGGGACAAAAAGGCTAAAAATATAAGGGAAAAAAAATATAAGGAGAGACAGTGGCTACCAGTTGCTGCTCAGCGTTGCCTTGGTCCAAACTCAAACTCAAAGACACGTCCTGCTCGTCCTCAGGCAGTGCACCCTGCAGCAGCAGGGCCTAAAAAAACACAAAGGGTGTAACATGTGACATCAGTTCGTACTTTGAACCAGTTAAAGCTGGTAGGTTTTCTGATGCATGGTTGTGTGCATGATATGTACAGCAGTCCCACAGTTTAAAATTGTGTTAAAAATACCCCTGAATCCACACCCACATTTGCAGAGGTACTGTTACCGCCCAGTAAGAATATAAAGAATATACACTCTGCCCTTAGACTTCATTAGGGTAGTGAGCAAAATTTTCCGATTAAAAAGCAAAATGAAAACACTTCAGAACACCGAAGGGAAACCAGAATCAAACCTCATTATTCCCGCACCTGTAAGGCAGACACCATTTTTCGCGTGTCCTGCACCTCCTTCTCCAAAGCTTCACTGAGAGAATCCTCTAACTCCCTCTCCACTGCGATCTGAGATGAGTCAGCTACATGCACAAAGACACACACACAAAACACAGTATTACACAGGTCAATTGATAAATCCTGGCAGTTACTAATTAAATGATATACTGATTTGCTTGCAGTCAAGAACTCACCACTGATGTCATGTTGCTGCTGGTCCTCCTGCTGTCCGTCTGATTGGTTGCTGGGTGGAGCCCTTGGAGATGACAGTGGACTGACGGAGCTAAGGCTCGATGAGGACAAACACTGATTAATCTATTTATTCCAGATAAGCATGGAAACATGTGCATGTAATATCTTATGAGCAAAAATACATACAAACACGCAGTTTTAATATAGTACGCTATATGCTACCACACTATTTCATACTGACAGGGTGACATTTTAGGTTAAACCAAGTGTATATATAATTTTTAGGCAATGAACAAGTTAAAAACTCTCACACTTAAAGCATGTATGTAGTCTCATTAGAGGCAGGAAAAAGAGAAATTCACCAAAATCCAACTGATTGGCTGTTTTTAAAAACAAATATTATTGTTTCTTTTTAAAAACTGCTTGAAACTGAATGGACTGTAGGAGGGAAAAAGAAACAAGACAGAAAAAAGCGACACAAGGACGACACATATTTTCTCAAACCCTAATTTGTCATAAAAGCCCTTAATCCATGCAGGCCTCTGCAAATCAAAGCACAGTACATACAGATGTGCCCACAGTCTCATTTCATAGAGCACTGTAGCACTGCACAACTGTTAGGGTAAAAGTAGCTCACACACTTGCAAAAGAATACACACACACACACACACACACAACCTCACAGTGTCTGGTCTTACCATTTAATTTGCGTCCCCCCCATAGTGGGCTACAGGTGATTTAACCTGTGCATAATACTTCTGAGTAGTCTAAGTTTCACCCTGCATTCGGTTCTTTGGCTTCAGCATCTCAACAAACTCATGACACTGTGTAATTCTCCTCACTCTGATACACCCTGCCCCTCACCCTCCAGCTAGTTGACATGGCAACCAACACAGCAGATACTGGCAAGGGTTTCTTACTTATCAAGCTACCATGTGACGGCAGCACCAGGTCTGTTAAGTTTCTCAAAATAAAACCACATTATTTTTCTATTTCAAACAAACTAAAAACAATGTATGCATTTATTTTCTATTCTAAACAGACACACACACGTCTTTGCACTGAAACACACACAAACAACGATGGTGGAAAAGAACACCACAGAGCACAACTTCAAACCGAACATGTGATCTGTGAGGATAAAGGCTGATTATTTTTTTTGCCATCATCTGCCTGCATCACGCCAAGTCTACAAACTACCACACACAAACACACAAGGGTGAAGTGTGGAGTACTATGAGGAAAGTCATATGCTGTGTCAGGCAGAGAGATGCACACAAATAAGAAACACAAATGAGCCACAGAGAACAGTCTATTGTTTCTAAAGATGGGCATTAAAAATGACAAAATATAGTGAGCTTACATAAAATTAACTGCTGCAAAACTGTGCAGGATAAATAACAACATAGTGGATTTTTTTCTGCTCTAACACTGAGTTGCACAGTCTTGTAAAAATACAGTAAGCAGAATACATCAATTTATATTATCGTTTACAAATGGCAAATGTAAATAGAGCCACATGTGGAAATCCATGAGTTTTAGGCTCCTGAAAATGCTATTTGAAAGAAGATATATGATGATTGGACGGGTCATTAATGGCTATTGACATTTTTTTAAGCCCCATCCTGTGTGAATAGTTGTAGTTGATGGCAATAATTTTATTCAACTGATCTTACTCATTCATAACAGAAATGTGTATCTCAGTGTCACAAAGCTATATACCTATTTTGATGTTTATACAGGCAACCAAACAGTAGATTTCTCTCCAATGTTTTTCAGTTTTGTGCAAATTAACAAAAATCCATCATGATGGACTCTTATGGTCCAAGCAGCTTTTCAGTAAAGTTCACTGAGCTGGACTTAGGTGTCCAAAATTATGTCAATTGTATTTACAGTGTGAGGTCTGTGACATTTCAAGTCAAATTTTTGGGCATTTTGGGCCAATATTTCTTGGGAAACACATTATTTCCGATTATTGTCCTGTTTTGTGTTTCTAGCTTACTTCAGTTTACAGCAATGTGAGCCGATGCGGCAAACTTATCATAAAAATAAACCAGCAAAAACTCAGAAGGACTCAGCCGCTTCAGGGCTTGACCTTGATTACACAATTTTACCACTTGTCCTTAGGCAACTTAACTGCAACAAGCTTTGTCATGAATTTAGACCAGCAAAGCCAACATGGTTATAATTAGATTTAATTTTTCTCAAGACTAACTTTACAGTCCTGCATTATTCAAAAACGTTTTAGATAATGGACCTCACAACATGGTCTTTCCTACACTGAGTGTGTGAAGTATGAAAGTCATTATAGTCTGTGCTTGCTATTAAACACATGAACAAGAAAATGAGAAACACAACTGTTCTTTCTATCAATTTCCAATCTTACATGCTGCATTTGAGAGCACCTCGAGGTTGGTTATTTATCTCTCTTTTCTGAAGATGTGATGTTTAACTGAATGAAATATGTCCTTGCATTCAGAGAGCACAAAGAGGCAAAAATATTTTTAATCCAGGTTAAATTCATGTCACAAAATTACAAGAGTTACTACATTACAAATTGTTATAAGACACCTAGCTCAGTTAAAATAAGAATACCTGCTAGGCTGAGGAATGTCCTGGTCATCTGGTGATCCTCTTTCATACTGCTCAACCAGTGCACGAACACACACACTCTTTTCCACATCCAACCCCCAGCCACTGAAAGATGACAGACAAAGCAGGGGCTACTCATTCCTAAATACAAACTGGCGGACAGTTGGGTTAATATACAGAGATGAACCTCATTTTCTGTTGGGATTATTGTAATTTGATTATCTGTGTTTGTCCACCAGAGGGCAGCAAAGACAACATGGTTGAATAATTGCCTAATGCAGTAAAAAAAAAAAAATTGAGTATTTCAGAAAGACACAGACTCTTTTTGATTCTCTGTTTACAAGCATTGCAGCCAGATACCTGTGGATACGTGTGGCACGTGCAGGCTGCAAGGCATCCAGTCGAGCCGATGCTAATGCAGCAGCAGCACCTTGTGCCAGAGCAACAGTTGAGTGAGGGTTGTGGCTGGTCGAGCCTCTCGTCCCACTCCTCTGACCTCCAGAGGCAGCCCTGTGATTGGCTGAGGGTTTAAAGTGGGCCGCCAGCGCCAGAATTATCCTCATTACAGATTTCAGATTACCATCAACAATGTCTGCAGAGAGAAAGGAAACATATGTCCATCAATAATGATCCAAGCATGTTGTATTTGCAACAAATTGTGATTACATGGGAGAGTGCCATGATAACAGCTTTTTTACAGAAACCAGTACCGCCCTGCTATTTCTGGTATTGAAGTTTTCATGTACATGTTTTGCGACTTTATATTTTCAAATAAAGAAGCAACTTATGTCCAACTTTATAGAAAGCACAGATATATATTGTTTATTTTCATTTAGCTAGAAATTACCAAGGTGTAATTTTTTGTCAAAAATTACTCAGCCCTGACTGTTACACTGAGATTTTTTTATGGAATTAGCAGAATTACAGAGGCTCAAAGACAATGATTGAAGGTTGTGAGAGGTATGAATGTGTGAAAATGTTGTCACTTCAATTCACAAACCTTCAAGGATTCAAGTACCTGTGGGAACTCTGATTAAATAGTGTTAAAGCACATGGTTGCTGATTTCCTAGTGAGTCAAACACGGTTAGTGCGTATGTTGGAATATGTACTTGTTAGGGTCAGCAAACAGAAAAGGTTTGCAACACCTTTTCTCAAAAATGCCAGTGAGAAAACACAAATTTTACGGTGACTTACCTTTTGCGGATATGTGCGGCATGCGTATGTGTCTGGAGGAAATGAACTGCAAGACTTGCTCCACATTCTTCCTGCTTTCCTCTTTGTCTTGTGGAGTAACAAACACCCCCTCCAGCACTTCCCCAGCTGACAATTTGAATAAGATTTGGAAAAAGAGAAAAAATGAAGGGAAAAAAAATGCTGATGCAACCCTTGTTATGCGTTTCCACAAAGCCATGTAAGTACTAGTACGGGACAGTACAGATACAAATGAATCCATATTGCATTTAAACATTTTGAAAGTAGCACTGTTTTATTTTCCAAATGTCAGTCACGGTGCATACAGGCAGGTGTGGAACTGAACTGGAACTTGCAGACAGAACTTCATAGTCGGGCACCACATTGGCACTTACTTTCCTATTCTTCTTCCACTATTTGTTCTCTGTGGAAACTATTTGTGTGTGTGATTGTGCATGTGTGCACTTACCAACTATCTCTATTAGTTGTGTGAGCACTACCCCATCCTGTAAATCATGCCTGAGGTCTGTAATAGGCTTCAGGCCTGGTTTCCTCTTCAGCTGAGAGTTTACCCAGGAAACATACGCTGCTAGCTGTTGCTGCAATCCATCAGTCAGACACACAGAAATGAAACAAACCACAGATGAACACATGCACAACCGCAGCTTTAAACAAGGGCGATGTACAGTTGAGACCACGGAAATGAGTTCCTTTGTTTATTATGTTGGAACAAACAAAGCGGGGGGGGTCAGTCTATTTCCCCACTGCCCAATAAACTCTGCTTTTATTGTAAACAACAGTCGGATCATTTAGTGTTAGGACCACAGTTATGAGTTAAATGGTTTAACACTGCCCTTAGCAATTCACACGTTTACTCCACCTTTATCGGGTCTTCGTTGGTCACGTGACTGCCTGTCGTCCGGGATACATCACAAAGAACGCACCCCATTTTCAACACAATAGAATATTTCACTTAAAGCAAAGCCAAATGTGTTTTTGGGGGGAAGGATTACATGGTTTTGTAGGCATACTATTGTTAACTTAGTAGTCAAATTTTCTCTTACTCTCTTGCTAGCTAGCGGTAACGACAGCTATGTAACTAACGTTTTAGATAATATATGCACGGTTTTTGGTCATAATTTTAAATCAACATCAACGTCAACATTAACTCGGACCGACGGACTATAAAATTCACTATGTCTGCTTAAGTTGACTATATTACTTTCTTGTTTGCACGTATAACTGTTCGATTGTCGTGACAGTTAGCAAATTTGACTGACGTCCGCTTGCTCAATTATAGCTAACCTTACTAAAAAAAAACCCATCAACATTAGTAACGCTAGACAAACGTTACCTCGTTGAAGCCCACATGAAGAACCTCATCCAGCAAACTTCCTCTAGAAAGTGAGGCGATCATCTTTTCACTCGAAAACCCATTTAAGCCGGCTAGTTAGCTGGTTTAACTTCACTGACACACACGGCTCGCCCGGAACAAGGGAGAGACCCCCGTTAGTAACTACTGCTGTGCTGCAGCAAACGTCAACAACATGAGACAATTGATGGATCGTGAAGATAAGCCACCGTTACTCTGGCCGGCAGATAGGTATCAAGTCACCTACTGAAATACGTGACTTCCGGTCGTAAACTTCAGAATAAAAATGCATCTAACAAACACTTCCGGAACTCACATGGTTAAGACCGTATACCAGTATGAAACAGCTATTACACCAACATTAACCGAAAAAAATGATTTACTTGTCTTTTAATACAAGAATTAACAACAGACAACAGCTAAATACCATTTTAGTATGTTTTCTGTGAATGGTATGTTGCATCAGAGGTGCCTGTATGAAATGAAAGAGAGACTATAATGTAGCCCACATAATTAAACGAGACAAAGGAATGAACTGGGTCATAGGGAGTTAAATTAAGGGAGTTGTAATGTTTGTGTAGTTGACCAACTTATTTTATTCATCTCTGTTCTTTTTTCTTTTCATTTTTTCTTACTTGGAAAAGCACAATATTTATAACCTTGCTTGGGTTTCACTTCAACATTTCAGTTTTGTGTCCATGAAACTAGTTCCAATTTGAATTAAACTTTTGATCTTTAACAGAAACACAAGAATGTAGCTCATGTGTGGAATTGCTTATCTGATGGTATACTACTGGGTAGCTGGACTTAATCTCTTTATATTTTTACTGCAAGTTGCTGTTTTATGATCACCACTGATGTTTTATTCCTATTCATTACAAAACATTTGAGATTACAGTTCAAGTTATGACATTTTACATATTTAAGAGGCCCTTAATTCCCTACACACTGGTACAGAGACAGCTTGCCCTGCATTTTAACAGGTATCTATAGCGTGTTTTATTCTGAACTCTTATGGTTCTTTCTCTGTATTTCGACATACTACTAACTTGAAGATAAACATAGTATAAGAGTCCTACTATATGCTACTGCGTATGGGGAGTACAGAATATATAGATAAAAAGGTGCATACATAAAATAGAACCACATCAACACAATATTTTACCATTCTAGAAAATAAAAACTTGCAGTAACTGAAAATTTCCAAAACACATGCATACGGTGCAGTAAGATTGTTCAACCTATCAAACTTCACCCAGAGTTTGCAGGTCGTTATTATTCCATTTAACCGCTCTCAAGTATTACATATACATAGCCATTTAAATACCCCATTAACAAACAGTTCTTCCATTCCTGATTAGTATTCTACAAAATATGTCATTTCACCAGGTTGCATTAAACATACTGCTCTTTTTAACATAGCAAGCATCCTAGGAAAAGAAACACAGCCCATCTGTTTGGATCCATATAATTTCAGCATTCAGCCTTATCTCTCAAAGCTGGAAGAGAATGGTAAAAGAAGCCTTCATTATGGATGTAGTTCAATTCTGGCTATTTAGCTGAGCATGGGGGACTATGAGATGGAACTGGGGCTTGAGAGTCTCTTTCATCCTGGGTTGACAGGTGTGAACACTGCCTGGGAGTGGACTGCGAGGACTGAGCAGAAACTGGCATTTCCAAGGCACTGAGATCCAGGATGTGACCTGAGGAAACAGTGCCAGATAGAGTAATTTCCTAAGCAGCAATTCTAAGCCTGAAAAGTATTTTTTCAACCAAAAGAGTAGTCAGCTTTTGAAAAATAATTGAAACAGTTCTAAAGAATGATGAAACATTTAAGTCATTTTCAAATGTCAAACAATCGTTAGTTTACAGTATCTAATCATCCCAGCATCTCTCTGGTTATCTTTGTCTTCAATGACAGTAAATTGGATGTTTTGGACTGTTTGTCAGACAAAACAAGCTATTTTAAGATTTCACTTTTGATTCTGCAAAAATGTGACAGGCATTTGTTACATTTTTATGACACTTTACATGGCAAAGTGGCAAAATGACAGATCACTTAATCTGTCAGTAATCAATAATAAGAATCATTGTAAGGTTGACATGGATGTCTTCGCCAGGTTTATTAGATCTCAAAAACCATACCATTGATTCCCCTGAAATGTTTTTTTGACATCCTCAGATAACTTATCCAGTGACTCTGGTTGATAATCTGACTTTTTTATCTTAAACTGCCACCATCAGATTAATTTTGACCTTGTCCAGTACTTTGGTTACAAACAAAATACTTTCAAAACTCATGACATTCTAGTTAGCCTGTTAACCTATTAATGCAAGCTTAAGCACAGCATTCCAGGGCTGCTACCACTACTGTACATTCTTTGCCTTGTTCCCACATCTCTGTTTACCAGTTCGCAGAGTGGTTTCTTTCAATATGTTGATGTAAGGGAGGTAGATGTTGCTGAGACCGGGAGAAGGGAAACACATTTTTCCATCATCTAACACCACACTCTGACCAAAAACACACAACTGAAAGAAATGGAAGAGAGGACAAACTGTTAATGTTTAAACCTTCTCGTACTTTTTGAATTTTCACCTATTCCAACATGTGCTTTATGTTTGTGAGTCTGTAAGCATATGTTTGGGTGTTTGTGCACCTGTTTTATCAGTAGTTTCTGTGTGAGCATAAACAGGCTTGTGCTTTGCACTCCTCTTAGATCGCTGAGCAGCAAAGTGGCCCTAGCCAGAGTTAAACTGGTCCCCGGTGGCATGCATGTCCGTCCTGACAGTAGGCTCACAGCTTCCTACTCACATAGATACACAAGCAGCACAGAACAGCACTATAATCATCTATGATTATAAAGGCATTCTAAAAAATATCAAAATCTAGATAACAAGTCATAAAACAGTAAATTTAGTCTTAAAATAGTTTGTAAAGATCATATACTATCAATATTCATCCTACAAAATTATACATTACAAGGCAAATCTATATGTCATGGATAGGAGTAATTAATGTGTACCTTGATAGTCCATTTAAACTTCAACATATTAAACATTTGCTGTTCCATTCTGTTGTTTGAAACCTCCTCGTTAGGACAAAATCCTCCAGTTTTCTCTTCAGTTTTTTCAAATCCAACAGTTATTTTCACTGAGCTTCTCCACGTGGCTCTCAGAAGTGTAAGATCCGATTTTCCAGGCCAAAAAAAAGCACCAAAAGTAGGGCTAGTGGCGCAATGGATAACGCGTCTGACTACGGATCAGAAGATTCTAGGTTCGACTCCTGGCTAGCTCGGTGTTCTCTTTAGCTGGAAAAACACTTGATACCCTACTCCGACACTCTGTCACAGTATGCTGTGCAAAGGAGTGCACTGTCTACAGCCTCCATGTCCCAGCAGTGCTAGTGCAGACACCATGCAAAGCATTAATTACCAACCATCATCCATATCACAGTCTTCAAGAAAGAGTGACTTGTAGGTATGATCATTGAAAACTCTGTTTAATGTCAGCATTCTTATGTTTACTACCTTTACGTCATTGTTTTGCCTTTCTTCAGCCTTTTTCACTATTTACGCTGAAATTACATGGCTCTAGCACAAATTTATTAGCAAGATGCCATATTTTTCAAATTAATCAGCTGACCGAGAGTGTGTTTAGTAATCAGGGCTTAGGTTCGAGTCCTAGTCATTTTAGTGTGTTCTGGAATAGGGTTTGACTTAGTAGACTGTGTATTTGGAAGATTTAAGTATGTTTTTTTATCTTTCTCTTTTGTAATGTATGTCATAATTTTGTGTAAAATAAAAGGTAACAAAATCCCCGTCTGTTGATACCTGGAGCATTGCCATGCTGTTTTCAGATTTGCCTCTCTGAACTTCCAATTCCGCACCCTCCACGATCAAAATGGCTTGAGTGTCAAGGTCTCCCCATCGTTCACATTCATCAAGACCCTCCTGTAAAACCCGAGCTGCCTCCTCATTGATATTTTTACCTAAAAAATATAATCCACCCAACACATATTTTAACACACACACACACAAACACAAACACAATTAACTTCTAATTCTCATTTGTCTATTACTAACTAGTTTGAATATAGTGAAAACGACAGTTTTAGTAGGTTAGCTATTTAAAGTGCTGAAAAAAAATTTCAACTTTCTATTTTCAAAACCAAGCTGTCATATGTGACAAAATATGAAGGATCAAAAAGGTAAAGAAGTCTTCCAAATGTTACACAGCCATTATTAGTCCGTATTAGTTTTGCATCGCACCCAAACTATTATAACAATGAAAGAAATATCCCATTTGTCAAAGCAGTTTGGCTTGACACTCAATGTTGCTGGTGAATGTTGTGCTTTTATCACTCCACATATCGTAATTTTGTTGTTAGGTAACCTGTTCATGTGGCATTAGGCAATCTCAATAATGTAAATTACTGCACAAGGGCTCTGCAGAAAAGTATTTAGTAAACTGTTAGCCTAAAACGTACTAATCAAAAAAAGGAACACTACTATAGATGAATCCAGACCTGGGAAAAGGTTAGCAGTGCCAGGGATGTGTGCAGTCAAACTGCGGACAAGTGCCAGGCGGCAACGCAGCCACAGACAAACTCCAATTCTCTCACCGGCCTCAACTGCTCTGGGACAGTCTCCATGTAGGAGGGTTGACACACTGCAACCTTTATTACCCTGAAAACACATTAAACACATGCATACACACACACACACACACACACACACACACACACACACACACACACACACACTCAAGAAAAAACACACAAACAACAAACACACACACAAAAAAAAACAAAAGAAAAAATTAA
>JAQMCX010000012.1:11279579-11341154 GCA_029814765.1 Acanthurus leucopareius
ACACACACACTCACACACACACACACACACACACACACACACACACACACACACACACACACACACACACACACATACACACAGTGTACAATCAATCTCTATTCTACAGTGTTATATGCGTATATTACAGTTTTTTGTTGCCTTCATTAACACTGATCCAAGTCAACAGTAGTCAGTGTGGGCTATCACTTTTTATTGATATCACACAAAATGTATTCACCTAGCACATCTTTCAAAATTATGAACTGTTTTCTCCCTTAAACTCAACCACCAACAAAACTGTATATACAATTGATTTAGAACATTTATATATGGCTACACTACATATTTTTTCATCACTGTGTATTGAGTTTTACTTAAGAGAGACAAGTGCTTCTAGGTTTTTGATGCAAGACTTGGTTCTGAGCTAAGTACGAAATGTTTAGGATACATTAGGGCATTCTGAATAAACTATTGTGCTCTGCTGCATGTCAGTCGATATAAATTTGTAGACAAACTACTAAAAAGATGATTTAAGTATGGAGAAATGTGTTAAGGGGTTCTAGAAAAATGTCAATAAAAGATGGTGACATCACATTTCCAGTGCTAATACACTCAGAGGTACCACTTTTGCTGTGTTGTTGACTGACATCACTGCTGGTAGTTCTGTTGGCAGCTAATTAAATAAACATGCTACCCATTCACTTCCAGGCCTGGCATTTGAGAGCTTCGATGCAGGTTCCCGAGAATCAGTCGTAGATCTTCTCGTGGTTACAGGAGACGTCTGCAGCAGCACCAAGGATGAAACTGCCATCTCAGAACTGAATGAGGTTGTTCAAATGGTTAGCAAGGTTATTAATTAAAACATAAGCATGCAAACACACACTCATACATGACCCACACAATACATGTGCATATGGCTGTCATACCTGAGGGCAGCATGTCCTTGCTGCAGGTACAGGTTGGCCTTTGATAGATTACACTCTATTGATAGTTCCAAGTTCTCCATTTCGCTACAGGACTGAGATGTGAGCTGCTGTGAAATGGTGTGCAGCAAGTAGGATGCTCCCTCTAGTAAAAGGAACTGCAACAGAGGGGATGACAAACAAGTTAGAAAAAACGGTCTATTGTCATGGTAGAAGAATATAACAGAATGAAATTATTGTCGGTGGCAAATCACTTAAATAAAGATCTACTGAATATTTTCCAACTAGTCTTACCTTTATCCTTCCCGGAGAGAGCTTCTCCCTCTTTGTATCAAGAGTCAGCACTTTTGGCTTTCCTTTTTCCTTAGGACTGGAGTCCTTAGTGTCCATTAGGTCTTGTTCATGGTGTTCCACTGAAAAAGATGCCATGTTGACACAAGCGTCACTTTCAACAGAATCTGTAAGACATTCAGACTTTGTGCATTAAAAGCTGTTTTATTCACGTGGACTTTTGGAATATAATCAAAATAATTTTGCTAAAACTGAGTGTGAATGCTTTAGTAAAAAACAAAAAAAGCATCAACAAAAATGGCATGGTGTGATTAAAGTGATCAATATAACGGTATAGGGTAGTCTCACAGGCCAGTGTCAATGCAGTGGCAGAAGTAAGATTTAGCTCTTTGAGTGAAAATATGGTCATTTATATCAAAAACATTTAAATTACCTTTACCTATTTCACCCACTCAATGAAAATGCTGAAAAAAAAATAAACTGCTCTATTTATTTTTGAAGATAATATTATTTTTCTTAAGAGGTGAAACATGTCTATCTTAAGACACATAAACCTATTTAATTGGAACACAAAAAGGGTATGTTCCTGTGTGAGATAGTTTTTCTTTTGCCTGAATGATTTTTGATCAAATTAAAATTATTTGCTCAATATACTCTACTGAGGGATGTCACGTGATGTAAACCAAAATTCCAGCAAAATTAAGAAAGAGAAGAAAGTGCTCTTGCTTACAGACCTGTTAAAGGAGGATCCTGTACAGTACTACTTAGTGTCAGAACTAGTTGAATGCGAGCAAGGTTGAATCGAAGGCACAATGTGGACCCATACAGCATGCAGATGTCTGGAGCAAAGTCACAGTTCATAAGTTCCTCCAAAGCCTAACAAAAAGCACCACACAAACAGAGGTCACATCAAAAAGAAGACACTTTAATAGGAATATGTTTGGGAAAAAACTATACAGAAAAAAGTTATGTATTTATTCATCCTTATATATGAACCACTAACATTTGGAAAGATGTTTTCTAAAGATTCAATGGCAGGTTGAGTGGCAGGGGTTTGGTTTTTGAGATGAGTAAATTCTGTTATGATAACAGCAAAAAACAATTGTGACTGCGCCACAGACTGTGGCAGTATGATTATTCTTTTTAATACCCATTTATGTGACACTAACCCTAAAGAAATCCTATATAAAGAGTACCTCAGCATTGTCCAGAAGAGTCTTGTTGCTGTAAAATGTCTTCACAGGCTGCATAATAAGCACAGTTTATAATACTTATTTAAATAAGAGCATGTATAAACAAACAATAAAACATTGCTTTCAGCAGGTAGCTCAAGAGTTGCCACAGTGGTGCGGGGAGGAGTAAAAGTAGAAACAATGGAAGGACCCAAAGGTTTACCGGTAGGCAAGCAGGGAGGTACAAGTAGACAGGAAAGGAGGTAGATACAGCTCAAGTCTCTAATTTGATAATTTTTGAAAGTCCTTGATATTTCCATTCATTCCCAAATGGAGTAACTAAAAAGCAAGCAAAACACTCAAGTGAGAAAAACATGGATGCAATGAAGAGATTCGAGATAATGCACGCATGGATGAATTGGGTGAGGACAGTCAGGTCAATAGGTCTGAAGGGAAAGATGGTATTGCAGGGCAGAAGATGAGCTGAAGTGAAAAAGTCTGAGGGATTCTGGTAAAAGAGAGAAAACACATGGGAATGAAATGAGAGAGAAGTGATTGAAATTGAAAATCAGTGAACCAAAACAGGACTGGGGCAGACATTGTGAAAAGAACAAGTGCTTTGTATAGCTTTGCAAATTTTCACAGTATAATAAACACAGGGTCAACATTGTAACTAAAAGTGTAAAAAGAGATGCGTCAACGTCAGTGAAATTCAACATTCATTAACATTACCTGTTAACACAAGCTAAAAAAGAGAAAAAGCAAAGGGGAATGGAGTGTGTGTTCATACTTGGAGACCGTCTTTAGTGATGCAGTGTCCATTAGGCAAAAGGACCCCTGTTCCTTGTATAAGCTGAAATGATTCCTTTACAGCTTCAGTGAACAGACACAGTTCAGTAAGGGCACGAATCTGCAGGAAACACCACACCATGCTAAAAACTCCAGTAGAACGATGAGTGGAAAAACACTATAAACACATGTAGAAGACTACGTAAATGCTGACCTTGAGTATTTTGCCCTCAACAGTTCGTTGCACATCTCTGCACAAAGTCCCAACAAAATGTAGGTAAAGTGCTAATAAGGGCAGTACCTGAAATTACAGACAGGATTTAACACTAAGTCAAGTACTTGGAGGATTACAGCTCAAAATAGGGAAAAACAGACATTGTTTATCTGAGTACCGTGATGTTGTAGCCTGTGGTAAAAAGCCAGTGGCAGATAAAGTTAAGGCTGGTTACAGTTGTGCCAAGGTGAACCCTGTGGGGTTCGGAGAAAAGGTCGACTCCAGGGAGTAGTTCATCTCCGATGCTATGAGAAGCATATTGGAGATCAGCCTGGGGCTGAGCCAGAGAGCAACACAGCACACACTGTGTGGGAAGTAAAACAGACACACACATCGCATAATCATTTTCTCAAAAGAGCACTCAGCAATAGAAGTAACAACCATGGTTGTAAGGGGAGATATTGGAAAGAGAACTGCTACCTTAAACAGATGAGCGGACAAAAGACAGCACTTGGTCCGCTTGCCAATATCAGAAGTTAAGATATGCCTGTAGATCAAAACACATCCAGCAAGATAAGGTAGATTGTAAAGGAATATCCTTGAAACACTCAAAAAACAACACATCTAACAAATTATAAAGCTTACTGTGCAATCTTAGCAGTGAGGCAAGCTGCCTGTAGACACCCCCACATGCCAGCCTGTTTCAGGGTTTGCTGCAGGGAGCCACCCCCCAAGGACACGCCATCCCATTTTTCTATAGAGCCTGAGCTTTTTAGAGCACAATCTACAGCCCTATTCCAGTAGGAGTGCGCTGCTCTGGAATGAACAAACACAAGCAGGAATGTTATTACTTATTATAAGAAATATTGGTTGCAAGAAACCATAATGAAAAGTTAACTTACAAACTTTGCTCTATTATTGCAGGTTAATGAATGCACTAAAAGAATGTTGGTTTGCTTAAACATCCACATTTAACAATAGATCCTAACCGTGTGTTTCCATTGTAGAATTGCAGGTTTCCCAAGTCATGCAGTGCCAGAACTCTCAGGGAGTCATGACCATTGGCCTGGAGATACTCTGAAAAGTTATGTGGATTCATGGAAAGGAAACATAAGACCATTTGCCATTCAGTGTTCTCTCACACCCTAACTGTTCTAAGTAAAGCAAACACTTGGACCACACAACCAGACCAAGACCCTGTTTGAGAGAGGTTCTCGGCTCACACAAGTATTTCTTGCTCTTACTAATGGAGGTGGAGTATGATGCAATGACAGTCGGCATGTGATCAGGGCTGATAGGGAGGCTGTAGAGAGCACTTGAAGTATTGTAGTCCTCCTCTGCCAGGTCACAAGGCTGGATGTTTGGAGTGGGCTGAACTACGGGACTAAAATCAACCAGGCTGGCAGGACTTTTGCTCTGACAGTGCTGCGACTGTGGTGCAAAGCCTGGAGAGAGAGACAAGCAATGCAATCAGAGTGAGTGTCCAAACTGTTTTTGTGTGAGTGTGAGTGTGTGTGTGTGTGTGTGTGTGTGTTTGTCCGAACTCACAGGGCTGTGTGTATGCCAGAAGCAGCAGTAGTAACGACCGACTATGCTGGAAAAAATGAAGACAATGTGGTCTTCTTTCAAGAGCTTGACGGTAACAGCTCAGTGTGTCTTCTACATCCAGAGGAACGCATACAAGAGACATGGAGAGCTTCATCTCTGCACCTTAGACACAGACAGTATAAGCATGAAAACATCATTCAATCAAACACAACCTGCCAAAACTAGTTTCATGTTTTTACTCTCAGCTCTACATACCATTTTCGTAATTTTGGACAATTCCCATCACAGTATCTTACTGCTACATCATTCATATGCTGTTCCATTATATTTTCATTTTTTTAATTGTGGGGCAGGCATGTTCATATACTACTGGCTGCAAACAATTGCTTATGTGATTGAAAGATTTTGATGACATGAAACAAGGTTTGCTGTTCAAACCTTTAAGATCAGTTAGGTCTTGAGGAGTGGAGTTCCTATGTGCTGCTTTTCTGCTGATGGGAGGTTGCTTTGCAAGGTGAGGGGTCCACCCATTGAGCAGCTGGCAGCTTGTATAACTCCTGTAAGTTACCTATAAAGAAAGTACCACACACACACACACACACATATAGCACAACACCAGCAGTGTATAGGTTAAGGTTAGGAGGGAAATTAAATTAATAAGGTAATACATTTTCAATAATGCAGATGGAAACACAAATGCATTTCTATATTATATTATTTCTTAGAAAACTCCAGAAGTTGTCAAAGCGTTATTGTGAGATTTCAGTTTTTTGACTTTTTCACAACATTTTTTGTGGAAGATTACTAAGATAATCAAACTGAGGCAAAACATGTTTCTCAGTGCTGGCATGCACTACCTCCTTGCCAGTGGCCTTGTGTGTCTTGACATGGTGAGGTTGTGGCACAACAGGTCCTCCTAAAGAACTTATCCTTTCAAGTAGCCTCCTCTGAGCATGGACTAGGAGAGGAGTTACGATCAAGGCATAACGTTCCCTAAATGAACATACAATGTCCGGACATACAGACATACAAACACACACAAAACCATAGTACTCTAGGTGACTCCTCGATACAGATTTACACACTGGATAAGGAGCAAAAATACAGTAAACATATAAAAGAGCATTGCTTTGTGTTCAATAATAATTTATATTTTACACTACAGTCGACATGGGATGTGCTTTTATGGAAAGAAAAGTTTTTGAATTCAAAAGCTTTTTTTAAAATCTCCTTAAGACATAAGAAACCGACTCATTTTCGTCACCCCTTGAAAGTTACTATATGAAATCTACTTATAAAATAAACCCCAGCTGCCCTTGAGGCTTTGTGATAGCAATATAGTCTGTACTATCTTATTCACCGTGTGTATGAGTTGAAAAGTAAGGCAAAATGGGCCAGGTTTTCCCATTTTCCACTGTCATGGAGGCGCTCCAGAGTGTACAACACCAAAGTGCGGACCCAACGCAAGTCCACCTGTGTTCCGTCATCCAGTGGAGCTGAGAAGTGGAGGCCGGACTCTAGTTCTTCCTCAGTCAAGTCTCTGTCATACAAACTCCACAGCTAGTGGATAAAGATGAAGATGAAAGTCACAAACAATACCATCAAACCTATGTGTCATCTTCCCCCTGTAGTTGTTTTTGCACAGTAAAGGGATACAGACTGTAGTTATCATAGTAATCATTTGCAATCTGTCCTTTGTGATCTTGCAGTTTTATTTGATTGACGTTTTTAAGAAAGGAATAATTAGGTTTTTACACTAGCAAAAATGTGTGTGTATAAAGCTGTATGTTATACTTACCCCAAGTCTATTCAGCATGTCCATGATAAAGTCAGAAGCCAGCACTAGAAGCGGGGTGAAGGTGGTGTGCATCTGGTCTTCTGTAATGGGGGGAGGAGGTTCAACTTGAGCAGCTCTCTGGACTAGGACAGAGATTCTGCAGCTTTGGTCCCATACAGTCTGACACACACACTGCAGAGTGGTCCAGTGACTGCCACGGTGGGCCAAAACCTGGAAAATATGACAAACAGATACAAAAAATACCATTTATTACACCGAAATTATGAAAACAAAACCAATAGTACATGCACAATATATTCAACAATATGTGACTAAACAACACAATTAACACAATGTAAAGAAGATTTGTGGTTTTTGTACAATGAATTTTGTTAACAAAGCCTGGATTTGCCCTACAATAATGTTAGCGTTTCTATAATTGTGTACAGGTGTATATCAATGTGTGTACACTACCATGGCCCTTCTGAGAAAGAAGGCAGATTTGTTGAGCGAGTCCAGCAGCAAGGCAGTTGTGCGTCTGTGCATTTCAATCTGCTCATCCACAGTTTGAGAGGAGGCCTCTCCCTCCTCAGAACTCTCCTCTGTGACAGACTCACTACCTTTGCGTGCTGGAAGAAAAGTTGAGACAAGTCATGAAGCAAACCAGGTGATAGTTTTTCTTGTAATTTTTTAAGAGTGTCATTTTCCTCACCCTCCTTTTTGCTCCCATCTTTGTGTGAAATCTGAGAGGAGCCTCTCTCTGAGACTAACTCATATTTCGAAGACTGCTGTCGCAGTGAGTTCCTCCGCACAAGGACACCAGAGTATGCCAGAGAGATACATAAGGGATTTAGCTGACTGTATCTGCAACAAAAGAAACACAGTACATTGTAATATGGACATACAAACATGAATAGACTGTATATATAGAATAATTTATGTTTTCAACACAAAGCACAAGGATAAAGACCATTACAAAAATACACATGGGTCTTATTCTAAGCAAAACACTCAATCTTTCCCAGAATATTAGGCAGTCCTGCCAGTTTGTTCTTAGAGTTGACTTGTGGCAACCACTTGGCCTATTTAATGTAAATGATGTAACCAATCAGTAGTTCCCAGAAAAAACACAGTAAAGGTGAAGTAGCTGCAATCTAACTTGTGCTGCAGGGCTCCATGCAGCTTTTCCAGACCCTCATAAAGCAGTGCTACATGGGCTAGAGCCATGATGTAGTTGAGATGAGACTTCCACACTCTCTCCTCACAGCACATGTTCCTCAATTGGAGCTGCTTCTTCTGCCGTTGCACCACAAATGACATCATGGTCAGCAGGTTCTCTACAGCCTGCATCTCCCTACACACACAGAAGCCCGGTACACATGGAATGATGAGCATCCACACGTATTATTACATACAAAACCCACACAAACATAGACATCATAAACACAAACACGCACACAAAACTGTACCTGTTTGTCCTTACTCTCTGAAGCATGCTTTTTGGCATTTTCTGCTTTATTCTCTTTCTTGTATCATCGTGGGGTTTGTTCTGCTACAGAAAGCAGGAAAAAGTATTTGTAATTTATATTGAGACAAAGTCAAAAAGAGTGAAAATATTGCTGGTGTAAAATTGAATTATCATTACAGGGTGCATTCCATTTTTGTGTCCCTCAAGTACCAACTCTCTATTAATTCTGATGTGGGGAGAAAGTACATACCAATGTAATGCAAGTAAGATTGTTGTAATGGGTGTCTCGAGTAAACATAAGCCACTAAATACAAGTCACAAGAAAATTAAAAGAATAGATATCTACATGGCAGCTTTGGGTTACCTAACAGTATAAAAAAAAACCCACAAAATTTTGTTCCGCAAATTAAGATTGGTTTTCTGTGTTCACATGAAGCAGTTTAAATGCAGCTGATATACAGTGTTCCTTAAAACATAAGTACATACACAGGGACATATTATTTTTGTACAGCACAGTTATTCACAATATTATATTTTGTTGTGTATTCATGGCTGGTATTTGTGTGCATGCGTGTTGTATTTTCACCTCAGAGGGTTCAATTCCTTTGGAAGTCTGCCCACTATTTCTTTTACTTTGACTCTTTCCCTCCAAACGTTTTGTGACCAGTCCCATCACCTCATCACGCCTAACAAAAAGAGAACCATTCACAGACTGTCAAGTCTTGATCAGTAGACAAAACAGCTATAATAAAGTATAGTATAACCCCTAAGTAACTGTAATACGTTGTTAAAACTTTTAATGTAACACTACCAATTATGAAAAAAAGCTAAAATGTTTAATTTGAAGTCTGTTAAATCAGAAAAGAGGTATATATAAAAAGCACACCTAGAAAGAAATGCAAACATGCTGTGTCCCCACTTCAACACGAGGTGTGGGTGGCCTTCTTCCATGGTTCTTTGAAGAAGTAGTGCAGCAAACTCAATAAAATATTCCTTGCGTCTGACCCTCATTACTATCAACAACGCACACACAAAAACACAGGTATAAATGGACAAGACTAATTCATCATAACAAATATATACATGCGTACGTGCCTCCTACCAGTTTGATAAGCATCTGTTAATGGGATGGTGGAGATCAGGTCATACAATATGGTGAGATCCTCACTTCCAGTCAGGGGGCGTGAAATCTCTACAGGAAATAAAACCTTGAGGAGCTTAGCATAAAATACCATTTGGATCTATGCATAACTGCAGTAACTGCTGTGTGTTATGCTTTACTAAGTGTTGTTGTTATTTACAGTATAACTGAGAAAAAAAATAGAGTAAAATATTTTACAAATATTGAAACCATAATGTTGAATCAAGTCTTCTATTAGAGATGTCTAACATGTCAAAATTAGTTTTGATGCTTAAGGTTAGCAGGTGTATATTATTAAACAGTGACTTAAAAGTATTTTGTATAAAATAATATTCACAAACACTTCTGTTTTTTTTACTGTCAGCTTTCATTGGGCGTGTATTATTTAATTGCTAAAAAAAAAAGCTTCTTGTATTGCACACCACCTTGTTTTCAAAATACTTGTATTTTCAAAAATCAGTAAGAATAAGAATGAGACAAGTGTGTGATTGTGTGATTCTGCAATGTACCATTGTCTGCTGTAGGAGCTGCTTCAGTAGTGCTTCTCTCCTTGTTCTTGCAATGTAGCGCCTTCAGCTGAAGATCTATTTTCATATCACCAATAACTGCAGTGTGATTCGTCTTTGACTTCACACACACACACACACACAAACACACACACACACACACACACAGAACAGATATTTGGAGCAAAGTATTCCAAATTTAGTTGATATTTTAAGTTATTCAATATCAAAATACAATTACAAGAAGAAAATTTATTGGGGATCAAATTATTTTGTGGCATGATCTAATGTTGTTCTCGGTGAGTGAGGATAAATAATGAAATAATGAAATAAATACAAATTTTTTCACTGTTCCTTACACCCACAGCCTCAGAGGTAAGTCTGCCTATCTGCACCTGAGCATCGTAGACCTCTTGGAGCAGCTTTCGACCACAGTCCAACAGCACAGAAGCCATCTCATGCTCCCTGAGTGAGCGCAATGCCTTGTCAAAGAGAATGAAGGATGAAAAATTATTTTGCGCCTCATGCTGGGTTATGATACGGCATATCTGGGAATTCTGAGTCATTTTGGATAAATGCACCAGTTAAATACTGAATAATTGAAAACGGTTGATTAGGGGAAAAACTAAGTAACAATAACCAAAAGTTAAAAATATAATAGCGCACATACCGTAACATCTTGCATAAAAGATCAAAGTAAAATGCGCTGACATTAAGTTTGGTAGATTTAATACAGTCTGCAAGTCATGTTGATTGAATTAAACTTTGTAAAATGTGAAAATCACTGGGTTCTTTGGATGCATATCTTTGCCAAAATAAAAGTAAGCTAAAAGTAAATAGCAATTTCTAGCAGACAGCTTTCTCATACAACATTTTCAAAAGCACTAGAACTTCTATCATGTCTATGCACATAAATAGTATAAAATGCACATATTGTACACATGCAGACACACCTTTGACAGGTAGTAGGTGATGCAGGCTATCATGTGCATGAATGACTCTGAGGTGTCACCCGTCCATTTTTGTTTGAGAAGATCTGAGTTTTCCCCCAGAACTATTAAGCATTTTTTTAGCACCTGGAAATTAGAACACAGACAGAGGCATAAACACACGTTGTCATGAATTATTTACTGTTTTTAGAAAGTTACATTGTTAGCAAATGTTAATGTTGACCAATTTAGAAGAGAATTTCAAGATTTTAATGGATGAGTTTTGCATACCTGTACCACAGGGTGGCAAGTGATCTGATGGAAGATTAGAGGTGCCAAAAGGCCATAACAGGTAACTACAGCTTGCACGGCAACACTACCATCATTCATCCACATTGCTATGTCCATGGCTACCAGCATTCGCTCACACTCTGCCAGTCTGGCTTCCTGCAAACATACACGCATATCATTTATTTAAGTTTATATTAACTTAAATGAGCTGTTTGATGTCCACATACTCTGCTGTAATCATTCAATTTGGAAATATACTTTCTTATTGTGTATACACACCCCTATATACAGATGTAATTTACCTGCTCCCAGATAAATGATCCATTCTTGCTGAGAGAGTCACAGTAGAGTGACCCCTGCTGAATGCTGATCTCTGTTTCAATGAAGATTGAGGTGATGAACAACTGACACATGTGAGGGGAGGAATATTGCAGAGTCTGAACATTCAACCTCCAGTGTGGTGAGAGGGGATAGAGCAAAAGAAATTAGAAAACAATAAGAAAAACAACACTCAATTAAACTCTGTCGATGTGTACTTGTTTCCCTTCTCACTGTGTAGAGGTGAGTCTATCCTGTGAACTGCTGTACTCAGGCTCGGGATAGGTGTAGTGGCTCCACAGTTCCCTGCAGGCTCTCTTTGCAATGGCATATTGCTCTGTTTGAAAAGCCACCTGAGGGAGAAAAAAAGCTACAACCATAATCCTCCTTTTTATCCTGCCCTGTGGGCATCAGTATGAAGGTCTCCATCAGTTTGGCATGGTCCACAATCCCGAAAATAAACAACAGCTGTGTCAGTCAGGGTTTGTCCTTGTAATGCCCACAGGCTCTCACTGTACACCCAAGTGAGGTGATCTAAACATATGTGTGAACACCAGAAAAATGTGTTGTTATGTGACAATCTAGCACCACCTGTCTACTTGATAATAATTTTCACTTGTTTGTAATGTACCTGAGCCAAGTGGGACCATGTGGAGAGCAGTGGTACAGGCATGGATGCCAGTAAGGGGAATGTTGTCCCTCCTATTGAGTTGCCCAGTAGCTTGCACTGACTGTCGTAGGCTGCTACAGCAAATACATACTTCTGGTTGGGTTCCAGTCCCTCCACTCTCAGCATGCACTCACCAGATACTGCTGGTACCTTTACACATACAAAGTCAGACCTAGTATTATGGGCACACTCAAGTCACACAAGATGAAAAAATGTGTCTAAGACTAAGATTTGAAACTCTCTCGCCAAAGAAATAAAATGAACCATATTTCCGGTTCCTGGCAGGCTGCAGTCTCCAAGGCGAACTTTCCGGTCAATGCCCTCGGCTGCACGGCCACAGAGCTGGTACCAACACACCTGGAGAGAAACAAAAGTAAAAAGAGAAAGATGAAAAGTATAGAAGTATTATTTGCTTGTTAGCAGAGTACGTTAACCACAAAATTAAAATCAAATCTCACTTGTCCCTCCAAGCGATAAGGGGCTGGAGCAAAACTGAAGGAGTGGGCAGTGCGTGAGAGTAGGATGGGAGGAGGTGGTGGGCTTTCTTCTTCCTCCCTTATCCCTTTGCTTTTTTTTTCAATGGAAGTCTTACGAGTGGTGGAGATATAGAGTTTTCTCTCCTCCACTCCTGCTTTCTCCATCAGGGTGGAGGCCTCCTGGCAATAGTTCACAGACACAACACTTTAATATTTATTACACTTCATAGAAAACTCACCGCAATCAATCTATATTCTTAGTTGTGACTGTATCTAAGATAGCTTGAGTGTCTGTGTATATATGACCTCTAGCAGACTCTTAGTTTGGTTGGTGCGGTTGTTTGGCTCCATGCTGTTGTACACCAGCAATGCTTTTTGCATTAGGAAAAGAGCTTTGGACACCTTGTTCTTTTTGATCCGATCCAGCAGCTTTGACTCCACAACTAGACAGAACCGACAAAGTCTCAGAGAAAATCGCAACAATAAGACACATTATTTGTGCCAAAAAATACACAGGACTTTATTGTCAGACAGTAATAATAAATGAAGGATTTTAATATAACTTTACACCAACTAATGACGATTAATTTTTAATTAAGGCTGGTTAATTATTAAAAATCACCAATAAGTACATTTATCTGTGTGGTAGTGAGTCTGACCTGCATTTCGCTGCAGTAACTTGAGTGAAGCCCTGTGGTGGATGATGTCTAACTGGAGGTGGAGCTCTGTGGCCAGCAGGGACTCACATGTTGACTGGGTACTTTGAGAGCCTTCAATATCTGATTCTTCCTTAGTTTTAACTTCTTGTTTTTCCTTCTCAGAAAATTCACATTCTTTATTTATCTCTTCTGATGATGCCAGAGAAGATAGAGAGGGGGATAATGGGGGGATGGAACTAAATTTCTACAAGGACAAGAGGAAAACAGGTTTTAGAAATTCTCACTCACTGTGGGCTTTTTGCAAGAGTTCCCATCTTTAAACACAGCTTTGGTCTATGATGAATAATGCTAATCTGAACTTTTATCTATGTCTTTTACACAACTAATAAACAGGTTAACCTCCTACCTGCATGAAGGCAGAGTCAGTGATTGCTGAGGAGTCTTGGGGCAGCAAAGTACCTGCACCCTTCTCCAGAGCCGCGAGACCCCTCTCCACCACCTCACACACCTTCTGAAGCAGCTCTGTACTTGAACACTGTGCGCACATAAAAATACATATAATGCACAGTGCACTTGTGTTTGCATTTTTTTTTTTGAAAACTCAGACAGAATATTGCAATCAAGAACTGTGTGTGTACCTCGTTTTGTCATCACATCTAAATACTTAATATACAGAACGATCATCTGATGCTAAATTCATTCACATACCTTAAGAAAAGAGAAAGAGCTCAGCTTCTCAACATCACCCTCCGCTTCATGAGCTAATAAATGTAAGATGCAAGAATAATAATACTGACACAACAATAATTTGGAAAACTTAACATACGTACAGTGTGATCTTTTATAAAACAACACGTGAGTGAATGAGGGCAAATGGTAGAACCCAAGTCCTCACCTGGATACTGTGTTTGATCACAGCATTCAGCTGCAGTCTCTAGCTGTATGGCTAATGTGTGGATCATCTCTGCAGTCATAATGCAGTCAACAGTTATCAATTCACAGTTGAAGGCCACCTCACACAGTGTAGACAAACACCATAGCCACTGTAAACATGTTCACAAAAAAAAAAAAAAACACATTAACCAAAAAAATGAACCTCATCATTAAACATTCTATGAAATGCAAAGTAAGTACAAGCTCATTTATGTGTTATATCTTTTTCAATTGATTTTACAGTTGCATAGGTCCTGACCTTTGAACCCAACTGTAAAGGATAAAAGTATCAGTTGACAGTAGTGTCTTCCTAAAAAACTCAACAGTTTTAGTATTGTTCACTTTTTAAATACACACCTTGTCGTGATTATCTGCCTTATCAGGGTAGTATGTACACTCTATGTTTTTCAGCTGATCCTTCTGCATGGCTGCCTTCACTTTTTCCCAAAGAAATAACACAATATCCAACACCAGGTCCCCATCTGGCTGCACTTCCTACATAAAAACACACGTACAGTAAATATATACAACTTTAATAACTTTAACTTTAATTTAAACTCTATCCTTGGTAGATAAATTCCCACACAAACAAACAATCACACATACAGACACAAATCATGGAAACTTACAGGAGCAGAGCCACAAACAGACTTGTACAGGGTGTCTACCAGGCCAATAAACACATCAGTCATTAAAAATGAAGACTTGTGTTTGCCTGTTGGAAACATCAAACAGCATAATCACGATATTATTCAGAGACGACAGCTTGGCCACACAATGAAATAACCAGCAGTCCTGAGAAATTTGGTCCCAAGACAGCCATAAGGGATTAAGAAAAGAACCCAAAATCTTATTATTACTACCATCAATCACGTCCTCTCCAGCACGGCTCCTCTGGGAAGACAGCAAACTGTTTAAACTGTCAAGTAAAGCAAGCTCCAGCTCTGCTTTTCTGAATGATTGACCTTCCATGCCCTGACACAAAGAGACACAAAGACACACTAAAGATCATTCAGACACACAGCACATATTGAAATAAATAATGAGAAATGTGTTAGATGCTTGTGTGTCACTCACAGACAAAACTGGCAGCATCTCTCTGGCAAGTTCAGTGAATGCATCTGGCTGTTTATACTGAAACAACAGCTTAAAGAACCTCATTGCAGACATGATAGGGATTTTATTTTCTCCTAGCGACACAACACAATAATTTACTTTACACTTATTTATCAACCACTGCAGAAAAGAAATATCTAGCGACATGCAATAATAATGAAGTAAAGTACGGTAACAAAATAAAGTACCGTACGTGTTGACTGTTATGTAAAATAGTAACCTGTGATGGCTAAATCCATTAGAGTGGATTCTGCTGTCACGGCACAGACGCTTGACTCACTTGTGACTCCTTCAAACACAGAAACATGCATACATGCACATTACTCATTACATGTAGTGAGCATTTCTCATCTTAAATGCCCAATTGCATGGTAAGCATTGTAAAGCATTGTAAAGCACTGGAATGTTTACTCCTAATTATACACTAACTGTTGTAACCGTGTAAAAGCAGTGATTTTTTTTGCATTTGTTATACTAACCAGATAATAAACTAATGCCGGCAGATAAAAGTTCTAGGATAACCTCCAGCAGCTCTGGTTCATCTGGCATCCTTGTCTGCAGTGGATGTTTGTTGCTGTCCCAAAGTGCTTCCAAGATGCCCAAGAACTGTGCTGCACTGCTGTCAAACAGGCTCATTAGCATGCGCTCTGTTGTAGTACGAGGCCATGGTGCCTACAGTAGATACATGCAGGTATGTGGTTTTTGGGTTATATTATGTAAAAAAAAATAACTAAGAACTAAGTTGACCACCTAGGCAAGCAGTCTTCCACAACTGATACTGATATAGAATTAAATTAGAGATCTCTTAAATATCTCTGCGTTTTCATTCTGGTGCTACAGGTGGGAAAATGAGATGGAACACTGCATATGATATGTTAGTAAAATTGATCTTATTACATTTGGTATGTCTTTCAGGGTGCTTTTGGTTTTTATTCTGAAGATGGATTTGGGTCTCCTTCTGGCCTCAAACACCGCCCGCTTGAACATCATGGCAGCCAGCTGTAAAACAAAAGCTCTGAATCAAGATTTGAATTACACTGATTAGATATGTTGATGGCAGGGTGATTGCATATGTTATACGTTTTTTAAATTGTTTTAAATCATCACATTAAATTATGATGTTTTCTCTGTCACTAAGAAGTGTGAATGATCTATACTCTCTAATATTCTAAGACAGCAACTGTATGACGATTATATTTCAAGTATATTATCTTGTGATGAAAGGAGTCCCCTGCCTTGATAGAGGCTTCTTTGTAAGCTCTCTGAGTCTCTCTGGTGGCAGGAATGTCACTGTGTCCCTCCATTTTTGCTCGTTCATTAATTTTTCCCAGGGCTCTTCTTGCAAAATCCTGAAAGCATTTGAAGACACAAAACAACTCCACAGTTGGGGAATAGGACTTTAAAATGATTCAGAAATTCAGTTGACAACATTTTCTATGTGTTTTCATTATGCGGATTAAATTTCATTTAAAACTTCTATTGACATCCATACATTATAAACTTGTAATCAGTAATTTTTTTGTCTTCACACATTGAATGCAAAGATTGGAAATTATTTTTTAGCCTGTGTTTAAGACAGTATTCTCTTGATTTAACAGATGACCACATCACACAGGGCCTTAATCCTAGGTAATCTTCTCTAAAATAGATTAATAGCAAATGGCTTGCTGCTAGATTGGCTTACAGAAAACGGCTGAAGATGTGAAAGTTGCTATTTATAACTTATTGAATCAGCCTGTGAATAGGCTGCAGATGATGTGTGTCTTTCACCTCTGCCTGCACAGCAGCCTGGTTGTCGTAGTAACAATGGCAGACAGCACAATAAAGTGTGACAATCCATGGCAGATACTTTGCAGTCATCAGAGGGACAGAGAGCTCTAAACTGATGCTTGCCCACAGAAGGTACTCCACCGCCTGAACAGGATCATAAATGGTGGCATAAAGGATCATGACGCACACAATAACTATTTATCTATGAGGGGTGGTTGATAAGTTCTTGGCCTGAGGTAGGAGGAGATGAGTTCCACAACTTCAATTAAAAGTTCATGCAGTTCAAACCTTTTTGATTAAGCATAAAGTTTGAAGTTAAGAACTTTTGTGGTATTTCTTGTTTGAAAACTGAAAGTAAGCTCTGTCTGAGAAAATGAACAAGATCATCTTAAAGTAATCTCTAGCAGTAATCTGCTACCTCTGTCTCAATGCAACACTAAGGGAGAGTACTCTTTAATACAGCACAGTGAAGAAATGGAATCCTGAATTCAAATGTGGCAGAAAGAGATATTATATAGCTCATTTCTACCTTAGAACACAACCTTATTAATCACCCCTCGTGTATCATAAATCATTCTTATTTCTGTTTATACCATCACTCATTTGGCAAAAGTACCACCTATCTTTAAGACTTGCATTTTGCCTTTCTTAGTCATTTCCATATGAAGGAGGTTAAGGGCTCAAGCCAATGTGACGAAGCGAGTAAAACACTAAAAACTTTAAAAATATCTAATACATTTTCTTTCACAATGAACACAAACAACATTGATCAGTCTGAACACTTATGATTTAAGTGCCCCCAGCATCAACATTATCAGCTTATCAGACATAGTCATAACTGTAACATGCCATTTCTCACCCTTATCTGTTTTAAAATTTTGAAATAGACTATAACAGATGGCAAAAAAAGTGAAAAAGCTGTTTGGATGATAAATAGTTTGTTACAGCTGCAACAAGAATACAGCAGTAAAGTTCAATTTGTCATTCATTTCTTAAGTACCTGTGCACTGCAATTCATGGTCATCAGGTAACGACAGATAGTGTAGATGTGCAAAGAACCTAGAAAAGATGAGAAAGAAAGACAGAAAGAAACAATAGGTATCAGTTTTACAATATAATATCCAATACAGTAGAATCTTGCAATTTCTCATTTCACTTTAAACAATGGATGCAATTATAATTTCTAAGCTGATCAAAACTATGTAATTTTCACTCATTCTTTAAGAGATGTGACAACACGTTTCTGGGACTCATAGGGAACTATTAAGAGTAAACCAATTTTAACTCACTTAAACTATATGAAATGAAATTAGATCACAAAGTTACGTGGGTCAATAACCTTTGCATCTGGAAACTCACACGCTCTCCCATCAGGTACTTGTTTGAAATCTTCTGCTGACCTCTCTGACATGTTGATAACTTGAAGTTGGGGTTGATAATTTATCCAGTATACAATAGTTATTTTATTGGCTGTAATGGTCTTCAAATCCCAAAAGTAATCAACAACTTATAAGCTCTAAAAACTGAGCAAAAAATAGCCATTATCTGTAATTGCTGTAATCCTGTAAAAATGCCAACCAATCACTGATAAAATGCCTCTCTGTCTCCCTGCTGGTTCTCTACCCTACCAAGCACTAGCTTACACTCAGACCGCATAGCCACCAATGCTACTGCCACTGCTGGAGATAGATTATTTCAAGTTTACTGGAGAATGGAAGAGAAAAAGCAATAAATACCACTGACATCATTACTTTTAACTGCCTGTAACTCTGTTGTGAAGCGGCTGCAATGCAGAAGAGCTCACGTATGTTGAGGGGGGGCATGGAAGGACTTCTGAGGGCAGGGGGGGGTTTAGACGGAGCCCTGAAGCGATTTACTCTCAAATTTTGCAAGCTTTCATGAATTTCTGACCAGAGCCTTAACTCAATCTTCCTATAATCCTGTCAGACAAAAAGCAAATACTTTCAATAATTACACAAGCTGTAGTAAAATACCATTGTATATCTGCAAGCAGAGGTGTTCATATTTCTGAAAAGCCTGCATCATGATCCTGATGAAGTTTAGCACACGCAGCAGTTTATGGAGTCCTTTCTGGCTGAGGATGTTGTGCCTTCTCTCACATTCAAATATACACAGGGCACATCCTTGCATTGCATGGACCTAAACACACAGAAAAATAGACTACTCATTTTCTATAGATAAATGAGTTCAGGTAAGAATACCTCTTAATATTAATAACATTTCTTTACATGGCAATCCTTTAGGTAATGTAAACAGCTGATTTCATTGAGCATAGCACATTTTTAATTTCAGTCATACTCTGAACAAGGAAACATTTCACTTACAGAGACATACAGCACACAAGTTCTTATAACATTGCACCTTCATATCAATGATATCTCCGTCTGTATCAAATCCTTCAGGAAAGAAGCAGGCCATAAAGTGGTCCACATCTGTAATGTCAGTTATTTTCACAGAGTTGAACTGCGCCAGATGAAGACCGTAACCCTGCCAAAAAGCCAGTTGGTACAACTGCAGATGAAGAGAGGGAGGAAAGCACTGTGAATGTGTCTTACACAAAACACAGAATGTGAGACAATATTAGATAGAGTAGAACAGCTTCTCTTTTCCGTCTTACAGGGCTAAAATTTATTAAATTATGACATACATAAGGAATAATACACAGAGAGCCTTTAGCATCTATCAGAATATCATGCACAGTAACCAACACTGAAAAGTGTTTTCACCACCCTGACTGACAAAAGAACTACTGTGATTTACCTTTATCCCAAAAAGAAAATCTGTAATCTGCAACATGCGCTTCTGGTACACCTTTGTAGGCAGTCGATGTTTGTATTTTTTCCATATCTCCACCAGGATTTTAATCCTTTTAAATTAAAATAAAAAAACAAAAACAAAGGCAAAATATAAAATTAATTATTATTGCACAGGACAAATTAATTTGAATTAGTAAACGTGTATGTTTTATATAAATATATTCTAAAGCTGAGCACCTGTTCCAAAAGCTTTGTATCTCTGAACTCTGACTATCAGACTGCTAAAGCTTTTTGTTCTCCACTCAACAAACAACAGCGGAAAAAAATTAAAAAACAAACTAACTTAAAATTGCCAGAATATTTGGCTAAAAGTGGGACTTCCCTTGTGGTTTACAATCAATGGCAAGCCAGTGAGTCGTCAGGTTCATCAGTCAATGAGGACATAACCGGGGGCCTCAGTTCTTTTGATTAGCTTTAGCTTCAGCTCACCTGAAGTCAAAAGTGAAGCCGGTCTTGCTGCCTGTTAGCTACTAACGTTAACTAATTTCCAATTTTCTACACAAACTGCTAATGAATAGCTAAAGTGGCTGATGTTACAACTTTTTTTTTCTTCTGACACATGACACCTGTCTTAAGTTACCGTTTCGTAGACTTTAAAGTTTAGTTTAGTGAAATAATAAAAAAAAAACAGCATTAAGGTAGCCAGCTAACGTTAACTTTAAAGAGGTAGCACTACGCTGACTTTCAATATCTCACCCTTTAGCGTAAGAGTTGTTGTCCTGGCTGCTCGAGGAAGCGACTCGTCTCATCAGTGTTGTAAACGAGTTAATTTCCTGTTCAAACGCTGAAAAAACTGGGTTTCTTTTATCAAGTTTCCCGTAATGTGAAGCTGGCAAGTCCATTTTGCTGCCACAACAGTAAATTTAACCAACTAACGCCGTATCATATTGCTATTTTTGTTTGCTCAAAACGTTGATTCCAACAACAAACGGTTCTAAGGGACTGAGGCAAGGCACATCTCCATGGAAACGACGCTAAGCAGACAGGAAACTAAGTAGCTAAGAGGCAGTTAGCCAAATAATAGTTTGAGTCAAGATACTAAGACCAAAGGGTTTTAATTGTTTTTTTCTGATATATTTTAGCTTTAAATTATTAGAAAATATACAAGAACCAAAAACATTGGAAGACAGGAGGCAGAAGTCCACATTTTAAGGAAGAAAATCAGTGATCACAGCCCTGAACCTGTTTTTTTTTTTACCCCAACCCCCCACCCCACCCGAAAACAAGATACCACATTTTACACAAAGGTCAGAAAAAGATAATTTTTGAAATAAATAAACTTATTTACAATTTTAGTCTCATAACTCTTTTCATCACTGACAAAGTTGGCATCAGTGCCTTTTAGATAAGCCAGGCCATCTGATTTGAGTATTTTCTCTGCAACCTTGACCCTTTTCTTGAAGAGCTGTCACACAGAAAGAGGAGATAAGTCTTTATGATCAATAAAACATCAATCAATTATTTTTATCCTGTGACTACATAGTTATCAAGTATAGCAGAAATGAAGTTTGGTGTTTCACCACCAAAATCCTCTTGGCTTGACCAAATAAAAGTCTGGTATCCTTACATTTGTTGATAATTAAGAGTCAACCGTTTTGATTCGACAACTCTTTGGATTGGAATTTCAAATTGAAAAGACAACGTATTAGTCTGGTACAGTGTCAGTGGTATAAAAGCAGTTGCATGATAGTTCAAAAGTTTCTGCAGGTCAGTGCTTGCAGACAACACACAGTAGAGACAACGCAACTAGGAGGATGAAGTAGAGACCGAAAGAAATTTGGTTGGCACAAGTATCGCACAGTTTGAAAGCACTTCATATTTTACATCTGAGCTCATGTTACACGCTGAGAGTATCACCTAATGCTGTCCCATACAAACTCATCAATTCCCATTCAAGCTCACATCCATTCTGCACACAATCCCAAAGCTTCTGGCACTCACAGCACAGCAGGCTAATGCTCTGGCAGCTATTGCTCAAACAAACACACACTCTAACACACTCAGACACACACAGAGATCCAGACAGGGGCATTTCCTGGGGAATAAGTATGGGGGCATCAGCAGTACTCTGAGCCAGTGTCATCTCATGAGTGGGAGAAGGGTGAGACAGAGTTGCAGAGAGAGACAGAGAAAGAGAGACGACCAGTCACAGTCAGATGGAACAATGAGACTGATGGATGAAAAAACAGTTGACATCATTGTTCCAGAAAGATCAGCCTGTTGGCAGAGTCACTACAAGTGTGCATGGGAGGTCATGGAGGGGAGGGGGATGGTAGGGCCTATAAATGCAGTGCTGGAGAGCAGAGCGGCACCCATCTCAGACCCAAAAATTTCCCTCTTACCCAACATTTTTTAAATCTCCTCTGGAATCTCATTATGGATATCCCCATCCAGTATCCTTGGTACCGCCGGGCCTTTCCAAATCGATTCTCTGACCTCTCCTCGGCAGAACCTCTTACTGATTGGCCACTCATTTGGCCCTTGTCTTGGTCCTTCCCCTGGATGCGCCCTTCTTTCATGCGCTGGTTCAACTGGTTCGACAATGGCCACAGTGAGGTAAAATAATATTCTTTAGTGTTCTTGACCTACATTGTCTTATGTAAAAAAACTCACAAGTTGATTGCAAACTGAAAGAAATATCCTCAATATCTCTTCTTATGCTACTTTTCATTAAATTTGTTCCTGATAACTGATGCTTGTGGTGTTAACAATTATGTTGCAGGCCATTAAATGCATTCAGATGCACAGAATTTTTTATTATATGAAATTTTTATGTCTGATTTTACATTGAGTCAAAATGACACTGAATAATACAGCTTCTTCCACTGATGCCAGTCTCTGTATAATTGAAAAGAATGAGTCTTGCACTGAGATGACAATAACAAGCTTTTGTGTGTGTTCTGTGCACAGCTGCCTCCAGGCAGGCATAAAACAAATGAGTCAGTCCTGTTTCTAATAGTTGTACTGTCTGCGTAGATGCGCATTGAAAAGGACCGCTATGTCATTTATCTGGACGTGAAGCATTTCTCACCTGACGAGGTGTCTGTCAGCGTTGGTGACGAGTTCATCACAATACACGCCAAGCATGAAGACAGACAGGTCAGAGGAGCTATTGAGATCAGGAGAAAGAGTCTATAACAAAATTATTTTGATGACACTTTACTGACATGCTAATTCTTATTCCAGGATGACCACGGCTATGTGTCAAGAGAGTTTCTGAGAAAGTACAGGCTTCCTGGTGGCGTGTCAGGTGCTGATGTCACCTCCAGTCTGTCAGTGGATGGTGTGCTGACAATCACCGCACCTCGATCATCTCTCGGCGAAGAGCGTAATATTCCTATTTCCTGTGAGGACGGAACACCAAAACAGAAAATGTAGAGCAGAGTCTGACACTCCCTACATTGTCTCACTACTAACTCCAAATGCTGCCTGTATTTATATTTAACCTATTACAGTTTAATTGGCAGGGCAGTAAACATATTAAGTCGGTGGGGCACAAAGGCTTAGGTGTCTTCAAGTGCAAATGCCTTCTAATAAACCAGTAACTAACTCCTAACTCACTGTTATTCTGATGTCTCTGCAGGACAATGGTGCTTTAAAACCAAAGGCTAATATGCTGCATGCATGTAACAAAGACTATTTCAATTGTATAACTCAGTGGGGTATGTTGCAGGATAATGACCTCCATGGTTTAATTTCCCCCTTCACCAGCTTGCAGAATCATTCTTTAAACAACCTCTCTGCCAAAACTGTTACCCCATGGTGTATGAAAATGCTACACTGTGGAAGTGATCACATTTTAAAGGGCACTTATTTTCCTTTACCAGGCATCAGGCATTTGTTGTAGAGTATAATATCTGTTCTGTACTAGAGTTGCAGTTTAGTAACAAATCTGTGAGCATTTGTGTATTGAACCCATACTAGCTTGCATGTTACTTGAGAGGGGAATGCTAAAAATTAAATGGAAGGGTGTGAAAATAAAAAACCTTTTTCCTCAAAATAATACAATATAAAACTGTCCACATAAGATGATGACTGACTAAAAATTTTCAACTTAATTGTATCTACAGTACACAGTTCTGTCAGAGTGGGTATGAGGAAGATACCAACTGTGCCTTGTTTATTTTTGAGAACAGTCTCTGTATGTTGTGAGGAGGAGGGAGTTCTCTGGAGGCATATTCAGTCAGTTTCGGTTTGTTCACTAAAAATAAAGCCACCAAAGGACTTGGGACCAGGTGTTTATGTGTTGAGCGGAAGATATATAATGAATGAGCAGGAGGGACGATGGACTGGACAGACAGCTGTTATCATGGGGCTCCTTTTCTGCTGGGGAGCATGGCCTCTGAGCTGCTAAGAAAAGTATGTTCACAAATGTGAGAGCGAGTGAGTGAGTGAGTGCTTGTAGATGCAAGAATTAAAGCTCTACTGTTCCTTCACATTGGCAACAACCCTCTGGCATATTAACACAAAAATCAACAAATAGATTAAATGATGAAACTCAAAGTCAAAGGTCTGCTGTGTGTTCTTTTTATGTCAGCTGTGTTTCTGTGGTTAAAAAAAAAATCACATCAGCATACAATACTTCTAACCTGATGAATCAACCTGCTTTGTTATTTGACTTAAAACAATCATAACACATATTATGCAAAGAAGTTTTTATTAGTGTTTGTTCCTCCTCATAATTATCACTAATCATAATTATCAGTCAAATAGAATTACATGAGTCTTTGAAGAATTTACATAAAAGCAGCAATTTTGAGTTTTTTGTTTGGAACAGGGCAAGATTAGATTAGATTACATGGAATATAGTTTATTATATTGGAAAATATTTTTATATATTATTACAAATTTTTTGTTACCCTTTAGTTAATTTGCCATTTGGTTAATTTTTGCTGTGCACCAGAAACTGAGAGTTCAGCTAACATCGCTTGTTGAACACATGTATATCTTTTGTGGTGCATAATCACCAAGCAAATGAAGTACTTAACAGATTAAATGAGTCAGAGAAAAGACATTTATGATGAATATTTGCCTTTTTTAAAAACACTTTATTCAACTTTTACATTTTGAGAAATGCTTTCAGTACCTGCAAAGCGGACAGAGTGTATAATGAAGTATGCAGATATAAATATAGAATCAGGAAGCAATTGTTATTTCTTTAGCAGTTTGAAACCTCTTCTGATTACAATCTAAATCTATTTATGGCTGTTCAGAGCTGTTACTCATTTCCTCTCAGGTGCAGATTGTAAGCTGTGTGGGTATGCAAGCCTATATAGACACTGTCAACAATGTGTGTGAGATAATCTGATACCCAAAGAAAAAGTTGTCTGTTGTATGTAGCTGATAAGAAGTTTGTCCTGTTTATCAGTTACAGTAGAAGTCCCATTTCTGCAAATAGAAAGAAAGGTAACATTAGGAGAAAGTATCACATGATGAATGTGTGGCTGTGTGTGTGTTTACTTACTGTAGTCTTTACTTCAGTGTTGGCTGGCATGAGAGGATGTGTCTCCTCCACCACACTGCTGGGGAAGTGACCGATTCGAGCCTCCTGCTGTCCGTAATAAGAGTCTTGTACCTGCAGACGGATCATTTCATAAAGAGAAAGTTTTTTCAGCTCCTTCTCTTTCTGGCTATGTCAAAACAATAGTTATGCGATGAGTAGATGTTTTACTTACACTGCCAGCCCAGAAGAGATTCCCTCTGTCCTTCAGCATTGCATAGACATAGATTAGCTGCCCCTGTCTGATTGGGATGAACCTACAGTCTCCAGGGTAGTAGTCCTGCAGTGCACGAGCTATCAAAATTGGATCTGTTCAAAAAAATTCAGGCAGAGACTGAGTTTTTATGCAAATTAAAGTTTAGTTGTATCATATAACGCAGCACACACCAGCTGCAAAAACAAGTTGGTGAGCGTACTTACGGCTGCATTCGGAGTCAGCACAGAGTTTCTTCTCAGAAAGTTTTGGCATCTGCCTCCCAGCTTCAGAGGTTGGCAACAAAAGCCAAAGTGAAAGGGCAAGCCAGAGTTTGCAAGACATGTCTGCACTTTGTATTATTGCACCTTATTATTCAGTGGTGGACGTCTTGCAGACTTTATGTTTCCTTTAGTCCGATGGCTGTCCACAAGAAGGAGGTGCAGCAAGTGCAGTCACAGTTTTCACTGCTCTCCCTACCCCCTACTTCACACATGAGCACACAGTGAGCTCCTTTCAAACCGTTCTAGCAGGTAAACAGGATGGGGGATGAGGAGGAGGAGGGTCGGATTAGACAGACCCCTGCTTGTGTCCTGACCTTTCTCTCTCTCTCCATCTCTCACCCCATGTCACCCCTGCTCAATCTGCCATGATGGACTTACAACATGTTCCCAAGACTTAATCTGTCTTTTCCCTACCTAATTCAGCCACTAGATGTCAGAATGGCTTGTTTAACAGTAAATGCACCGCTGTTTGAATCTGTCCTACTTTGTCTCTCAGGATATGTCTCGCTCTATTTGTACTCTTTACCTTTTTAACTCAGTAGGTGGAGCCACTGGCCTTATTTACATATTGTATGTTTCCACTGCCAAGGAAACCAGCTGAGCCTCTCTTGTGCAAACACTCCCAAACACACACACATACACTCACCAAACAGGAAGACTATACCTGTTTGGTGTGAGTCGGCTGGGAAGTGTCAGGTAAGACAGACTTAATTTTTGTACCTCAGAAGACGAAGAGGGGTTAGCACGGGTTCTTTTATCTTTCATCTGGAAACAGATGATGTTAATATGGAAGAGGGATCATTACTTTGTTTTTTAAAATTGTTTGGAATCAGGTGACAGCATGGTTTCAGCATGACAACAGTTACAGGTGAGCTAGCAGATGGTGACGTCAGAGGAGACTGAGACTATAGAGAGCAACTATAATTTGACCAACATTTGGTTCATATTGCCAGAATTTATCCATAAACAAACAGCCAGTTAAGGGAAAAAACTATATGTGGCAGCAGTGTCTTAGTCTTATCAATTCATTTTGGACAAAAACAGATTTAAGACAAGCGTGGTGGTAACTTTTTTCAATGATTTATCCAGAACTGATTACTTTAGAGACTGTTCTAGGAATATTTAGGGCATTGTTGTATTTGTAGGATATCGCAGAACACAATGCCTTTGGAATTTAGGGAGGGGGAGCAGAACAGAGAGAATAGTTGAGCTGGTAAATCGGTCAGAGTAACAAAAGGTCTTGTCAAACAAAAGACCTCCTTAAAGGCCATACGAGATTATGTTACCAGTAAACAACCAATCAGACATTTACACAAGTTACATTACAAATTCTGAATTTCACAGTTATAGTTTTAAAAAATCGGTTTTTAATAGTTGTCTGTGTTATTGAAGGTCTTTTCTTGCCCAAAGAGTTATATGTGAAGAAGAGAAGATTTGACTGGTACCAGTGTTCAGATCATTGACATCACAGTGAAGAACAAGTGTTGCAGAGTTACACCCTTGAGTCCAAAGTTGGAGTGAAATAAAATACAACAAATTCATCAAACAACTCAAGACCAGGACATCAAAAAATAGAAAGTATTCCATCTGTGGATCAGAAGTCTTGGGATGACACTTTCTAACTGACTCCTACAAGCCTTTCAAGAATGTTTACCCCCAGAAAAAGCAGTCTTCCCTCTCCAAGCCTGGAGGACTCCTTCTTCCCTCTCTCCTCAGCCTCCTCAGTGTCACTATCCTTTGCTCTCCCAACATCCTCATCCTCTCTCAGCAGTAGTGACAATGGAGGAGGGATAGAAACGGATCTGATCCTAGCTGCAGAGCTGGGACAAGCTTTACTAGAGAAGAGTGAGGAGCTGGCAGCCTCTCTGGAGCAGAGTGAGAGGGAGGTCGAGGTAAAAATAAAAATTTTCTAAACCATGTTTTTCTTTGTAACACTACCCAAGTGTGTTACTCATTGCTGTTGGCCGCTTCAGTTTTAGGGTCCATTGTGCATGCTGTCTCACTGTCACACTCATGGCTTTAAATGAAACTTTAATAATAGTGTTATTAGAAACACCTGCATTTTTCCTACTATGTCAATTTAAAGCAATAATTAAGGGAAGATGAAAAAAGGCCAATTATGCTTTCACTACATATAATCTTGTTCTCTCAAAACACCTTGATTGTTTAGAATACAGACATTTAACTATCCATGAAGTTCAGTATCTAATATGTTGATGTGGTTTAAAACCTTGTGGTGCTGTCTTCAATGTCTCAGGCTTTACAACAGGAGAAGCACCTTCTTCAGAGGAAGCTTGAGATGAATGAACTGGCATCTGGGCAGAGAGAGGCGGAGTTGTCTGCAGATTTAGCTGCCTTGAGGGCGGAGCTTGAGCGCCATCACAGCCAGGGCCGTGACCGGCGAAGGGATGAGAGCGAACAGCTGACTCAGTTAGCCAACCACAACCAGCGTCTGGTGGAGCAGCTGGCAGAGGTTAGTCAATATAACAATCAGAAAGGCAGTCTGAGCCCTGACATAACGAGCTGCTAAACCACCAAAGAAAACTTCACAATTACGTCATAATGCTGTTAGAATAAACAGAGTCTACAATGTAAGGCATTCAGGATATTTTTGTGTGGGAACTGTCTGTGTGTGAATAGTCTGCAGTGTCATAGTTACATAGACAGGAAAAATGCAGACTAGCAGGTTTAGTGAGTCACTTCCTTTACAATACTGTTCTTAACTTTTCTATTTTCTGCTCATCCAGGCTGTAACACTGGAACACTCCTTGAGGACTGAGATTCGTTCCCTCAGAGAAGAGATGGATGAGTCGTCCTTTAGTCGAAGTATTAACTCCACACGACTAGACAACGTACAAGCAGAGGTATACTGGTACCTGCCAGTTTCCTGTTCATGTTTGCACCAGTGTGTTTCAGTGTGACGGCAATAAGCATATTGGGCCATCCTGAACGCTACAGAGTGACTGGCCACACACATAAAAGCACAATATTTAAAACATGGAGAAATAAGATGAAATTATGAAACAACAATAAAGTAAAGAGAGCGAGTCCGAATCAAGTTTCAAGTCCTTGATGGCAAGTCCAAGTCAAGTCAGTCTTCAGTAACAAATTATGGGTCAAGTGATTTCTGTATGCTGGCCAATGAATTACATGGCTTTTGGACATTTAATTTCAAAGCATTAACACAAATGACAGAGGTGTTTCCGAATAATTATGCCTAATTATTAAAATTCAAGGTGTGCTATCCAAAGCCTGTCTGCACCTGCCCTAAATTTTGTTGTTTGGAATTTTACCAAGCTGAAACTTTAGCCTTAAAACTAAATATGAATCACATTTATTTATCTATTTATTGTTCTGAAGAAGTATAACTTGGCAACCACAGTGCTCACTCAATTATCCAAGCATATTTGTTATTTGTGTCACTACTTCCTTTTACCTCTTTCTTTGCACTATTCATTCAGTGTTTTGCGTCTATATTCTTTGCATACAGAACAGAGTTTTATTGGAACGGCTGTCGCACATGGAGGCACGACTAAAAGCTTCAGAGGAAGACAACGACAGACTCCGCACAGAGAGAGAAAGACTCAGAGAGAGACTGTCAGAGCTGCAAATGACCCTGAAAGAGAAAGAGGCAGAGGTGAGGATCAATGACTGATTGGTACTTAAAGATGAAATGCAGAGAGACGAATCCTGGGTGGAAATCATTTACTGCAGGAGATATCACTCACTAACTAACAGAAGGCACTAACAAGACTAGTTTGATGCTCTAAACTGTATGCATGTGCTTGTCTCTCACACTGTGTGTGTTTGTGTGTATGTGTAGATAGAGCAGGAACAGGGAGTGGTGTTTGAGTTGCGAACGTTGAATCACTCTCTACAACAGAATGCTCTGAACCTGGGAGAAGACAGTATTCTGGACACTACACACACACAGCCTCTGTCTCTGCTTAGTGAAATTCAGCAATCACAGGTACACACACACGCACACGCAACCACACACACACACACACACACACACACGCTCTCAGGTATTTCTCAATAGCTTCAGGTTTTATGTTTGCTGGCATGTACTAATTCTGACCCTGTACTTACATCACTCTTCAGGTTGATACTAACCGGTTCCCATTATACTAATTGTGCATCATGTAATAAGTGTTTTGACATGTTTGACATTATCTGATGTGTTGCTGTGAATATCTCTCCTACTAACAAGGCCAAAGACGCTCTTTTAGCCCACTCAACTGTCCTGCAAGCAAGAGATGAAGAGATACAAGCGCTGAAAGAGGAGGTCTGTTGAACTGTATATAACCATACATATACACAGGCAAATGGGCATCACTGCTTTAGCCTCAAATTAACATATTAAACTTGTTGTGAAGTATCTTGCTACAGTTAAGGAAGTGGTAAATGCACCTTGTACACTAATATAACTAATATAATATACACTGAAACATGCAAAATAGACATCACATTCACTGACATTGCAGAGAAGTAGGAAACATCTTGTGTGCAAGCTGAGAGCTTCAGTTACTAGTCATCCTTAAGATTATAGTTTTTTAATACCCTTTTTGTGCAGTAAAAAACCATGTATCTTCAAAGTTGGTCATTTTAAGTTCTTTTTTTTTTCTTTGATGATCCTGTTTCTAAAGCTGAACAGACCTTTTAAAACCCCTCTTAAACAGTGAAAAAAAAACATTTTCACAAAACTGCAACCAGGGCTGTTTTTCTGAGCCCATGAAAAGTTGGCTTTTAATGCATTTTAGTAGCTTAAACTTGCCAACAGTATAGACAGTAATTCAAACAACACAAAGCATACAAAGAAATGCAACAGTAATGACATCATATGGTAAAACACCTCCAGAAACTATTTTCTAAAAAAATACTATTTTTACTTATGATACCGAGATAAATATAGATAAATTTATGTCCCTCTGCTTCTCTCCAAGATATTTTTACATACTATATTATATTTACATTTTTTTAATTCAGGACTTTTACTTGAATAGTAGAATAGTTTTACAGTGTGTTACTTTTGCTTAAGCAGAGGATGTGAATACTTCTTCCACCAGTGCCAATGTGTATGCTTTTCATTTTCAAACATTACAGCTAGAATCTCAAAGAGAAGAGCTGGAGTCTTTGAGGGAGGAAATCAAGCCATATAGAGGCAGTCCTGGAACGCCAAGCTACAGGTAATGCTACTCAACACATTTTTCTATTTTAATTCATCTCCTTTCATTTCAGTCCATAGCAACATATTTTTTTTGCTAATCATCCTATTAATTTCCAGTTTCTTAGAGAATGAATTGAACTTGGTGCGCCAGGAGAAAGAATCCCTAACTCAGCAGCTTCTAAACACCATCAAACACAAGGTGGCGCTGTCTCAAGAGCTGGAGGCCTGGCAGGTAAACCTGTATGCAGGGATATAGAATGTCTAGGGCAGCATATTTACAAGAGAGTGCTGCAGGGATGAGTCCAAAATCCTGGAAATGAGTTTACATAGTTAAACTTCCGGTTCCCTTATCTCAAAGTCAATAAGTTTTGTGAATAGGGTTTTGTGATCGGAGGCCTGATGGTAAAATCCCATTGGCTTGTTGTAAGAGGAACTAGGGAAATGCTATCTTCTGGGTTACAGAAATAAATCATCCCCGTAGCACTCTACAGTTCTGCATACAAACAGAGAAATGTTTTTCCATCTGGACCTTTCGGCTTGTTTGCAGGAGGACATGCGGCTGGTGATAAATCAACAGGTGCTGCAGAGGGAGGAGGAGAGACAGAGGGAAACACAGCGAGAGAGAGAGAGTACAGTGGGACTCCAAAGAAGCAAGTCTTTAAGAGTAAAGGGAGAAGGAGGGAAAGGATTCTTCTCCTCTTTTTTCAAAGACAAATAACAGAGAGAGGTGGTAGAATATCAGCCACTGTGAACTTATGCTGCTAGATAATGTACACTGTAATGAGACATCAGCAAGTCAAATATTTACAGACCTCATTTTGAATATTTTTGTATATATGTAAGTACAGTATATTGGCAAATATGGTTTTTACTAGTAAATATTAAAAAAGCAAGGCTACAAATGTGTCTTTATTGGGTGTTTAAGAAACCCCTTTTTTATGTTGCAAAGTATTTTAGACACATTTTGCATCAACAACCACCTTAGGCTCAATATAAGCAAAACCGAGTATGAAAACAACAGCAGTGCTTCAAATATGGATTTTGCTGCAAAGAAGCTACAAATGTAAAAACTCCTTAACACTAATCTTCAGATCTAAAAATTCAGCACAGTTTCAAAGTGGACACCCACAGATTAGTGTCACCAAAGTGGCACCCAACAAATTGTGAAATATGGTCACAATCAGCCCTTCTCTTCCTGAGTTATGGTATTGGGTGATGACCAGGAAAAGAGTTTTTATAGTAACATTATGATGTCACAGTGGAGTTGAACTTTAATCTTGAGAATATTAAACGTAATCACTTCAGACACAAGTGTAAAATTTAGTCATAATTAGAGTATCAATCCTTGAGTCATAGCAAAATTATTTTGCATACTGTTGTATTTGCAGAGAAGCAATATATTATCACAAAAGAACCAAAACAGTAACTCTGAGAGAAATAAAATCTTTAATAAATCAAGTCCAAAAAAGACAGTAATTTCCCTCTGCTTATCTCTATGCTTAAATCACATGATTTATAAACAATAAATATGTAACATTTCTTCTGTTAGACAAGTCTGGAAATGCCCAGAAGTAGCATGAGTAGTGCAGGTTGCATATAGTGTCAAGTGACTCCATCTATATACAGTAAAAACAGTACAGTCCTGACTCACTTGAGTCAATGCATAGCCACTCTCATACCCTCAGTTGAAGGTTAGTGTGTGTATGGAGCAGCACCTTTTTCTCTTACAGTCAACAGGTTTTTCGTTCATTTGTGGGATCTCGCTAACTCTTAATGCTGGCCAAAAAAGAAGTGCACATGGTCAAACACTCAATCACTTACTCGCACAGTTTTAAGGACCATACTGGCGTATTAGCCTGATTTCACCTGTTTTACATTTCTGCCAACTACCTGGTTTAAGATTGATCATATAGGCATTACTTTGTGAGAAAATCACTCACAAGATTTGTTTAAGACAAGTAAACATTTAACTAATGCTTTTCATCTTTTCAGGCCAAATCCATGTTGGTATAAGCAAGCAATCATAAGCTCCTGAATTTAGGAATACAGGAGAAAGATGTGTTGGTAAGCTATGCTCAATAGCACTGACATGAAAAACGAGTGTGGATATGGACGCTGTGAAAACAATAATGTAAATTTGGTCATTTGTATTCCCTATCTGTTGCTATGTGTGGATTTTCGAATGATATTTGCATGAATGTGAACCAATGGCTGCCTGGAAATTATGTGTTACTTAAACAAACACTAATGCGTTTTACAAAAATGGTCAGCAGAAAGGTCAGACAGACAAGAATTACAGTTAATGGGTTGAAGATTAAAAACACTACTTTTTTTCAACATACTCTATATACATTAATTCTCATTAAATACCTACAATAAAAAACGTGGAATTATTTTCAGTTTTTAGTACAGTACGTCTCTTATCTTGTCTTTTTATTGTCCAAAGGGTGATGTGCAGTCTGGTTTCAGGGGGACAGTAAGACATATCCAGCCTCAGTTGTTGAGTCCCTCAAAATGTTCTTCCATTGTTCTTTAATCCTTCTTCCACACAATCAAAAAAACATCACCTCAGTTTTGAGAGGTAGGTTGCAAGGTGAGATGCATTGATTTACGGTAACATTTTGGGCTTCAGTACGCAGACAATCCATGATACTCAGGTGGTTCATATGAAGCGTTTTAGTGAGGCCAATAAATATTGGAAGTTCATGTCACTCTGAAGCCTTTAAAACATGTCTTTGGATGAATGTCCGGACAATGAGTTGCAATTCCAGCAGGGGTTGATGGAAGATTATCCCACGTTGACGCCTAGGCCCACCTGCAGCTTATCACCTCTGTGATTTACAAAGGCACCCATGATCAATGTGGCAGGAAGTGGAGTCAGACGCTTCTCCAACACGCCTCCTATTATGCACCGACTGTTTATCATACCTGGAGGAACACACAAAAACGTATCATATATTGTACTAGATCTTAATGTGTTTCCTGAGCAAGCTGTTAAAATGAGACTTACCTCGAAAGACCATGTTGGCCTCTGGGAGTTCCATCTGGTACCCAAATGAGGTTGTCGTCTCCTGTGTCCTGGTACTGGCCTCAAACTCAACTCCAACTTGAATCTGTGGAACCAACACACAAAATGCTTGTTTTCAATATGAACCTACAGTACATGCTGTGTCTATAAAGTATGATGGTACTTGCTTTACCTGCTTGTTGGCTCTGTGATAGTAGCTAGCATGGGCACCTCCTTTCCCAGCATTCAGTGTTGCTACCCAGTTTGGTCCTGCATGGAGAGGGGCAGAAAGAAGATGGAAAATTGCTGCTAAATCAATAAAATCTGGAATCAGATCAGGAAAGATATCACTCAGTTAGATCTGATGATTCAAGCAGATTTATAACTAAACACATAAACTCACTTGAGTACTGTCCAGCTAAGGTAAGAATTCCTCCCTCCTCAGCTCGGCCTCGATGGTAAACTAGCTCCCCTCCTAACACCAGCCCAGATGACACACTCTGCAGGAAGTGTGCCACTAGAATGACTGCCGAGAGACAAACACACAAATACAAATCAAACAGATCAACAATATTAAGAAAACTATCATCATAATTTTGTTAAAATTGACAGTTGTATTTGGGGACAAAACCTGGAGAAAAAGACAAAAACATTTTTAATCAGGAAAATATCAGCACAAAAAGAACAAATGACTGATAGCAAGAGTTTTTTTTATACCTAATACCTGAAAAAATGATAGCCAATCATAATACTGATGCATCTTTATCAGGAGCTACCGATGACCGTAAAGCTGTGTGAAGCTTAAATAGGGCTCCGATCATTCTGCTTTTCATTGTCTCACCTGATTCTCTGAGGATGTCCGGGTTGGCTACTGTCACAGCAGCTGTGAAGTCGTTTCCTCTGTACTCAGTTTCAAACTGCCACGTCACAAACTGGGACTGCTGGGTCTAAAATGCAATCAGCAATTCAAACATTAAGTTGTTTGCATCTGACAGAATTCAGTTTGTGTGACTTGAACGGGAACAATGTTTGATTATAGAATGGGTAGATGGATTTAAGGAAAGAGAGAGAGAGAAATAAAAAGATAGAGAAACATTATAGATCTCACCTGAAACACCGTTCTTGCCCTTACACGCTCAGTGAGATGCAGCAGAGCATGAGCATTCACACTACCTGAAGAGTCCATCTCACCAATCAATGCGGGAGCATCCTAAAATATGGGAAAGAATCAAAATGCAACCTGTCAACTCAAAAAGGCAGCAGTATAGACATTAATGATAGAGTAGTGATAACATATTTATTATGTAATGACTTGTGCTTTACCTTGTCTTTGCTACAATCGTCTGATTGCAGATGCTCCACGTGAAATCGATAGTATGAAGGACTAACAGCACTGAGGTGGAGAGCGTGACTGACCTTGAAACACACACATTCATGACATTAAAGATGAGGCTTTTTAACAGTTTAAGATTTAAGATGTTATTACCTTTATAATTTATGCATGCAATTAACTGTTTAAATGTGGGTGAAAAGTAACCTTGAAGAAGCTGCTCAGAGTTTTATTGAGGATCATCTTGACTCCCTCAATCTGTTGAGGAAAGACGTCTGAGAGAAGAGGAGAAAAACAGACAGATGCAAATCATTTACATGCACTGCACTTCATCTGATTATTCTTTATTTCTGTTAGTGATTGATTTCAGAAATGCTCATAAGAATGCAGTCAGATTTATCAGATTATGTGTAACTAACTTTTTTCTAGACATACGATTTTTATTGGGTCACAGAGATTATTATTTACACAGTTCACGCTGCAAAAAACACATAAAAACATTATTTTGAGAGACCAAACAGCATGTTAACTTTGGGATCAGTGTTAAATATACAGTGTTCCATCACTGTATACTGGCATTGCTTTTTTCACAACTGACCTTTTAAGAGAAACAGTTTTTGCCTTAATGCAAAAAGATGTTGGCTTTTATGCTACACACAAAATGTTTTCTGCATCAAACACATAATTGCCCTCCTACATTTCTCTGTGTATTCCTCAGTCTGTGAGCGACACATCCTTAACCACAGTGACTGCAATCCATTAGTCAGACATACCTTTACAGCTCCTGTGGAGAGAGTGAAAGCTGCCTGGGTTGGGTAGGCGGCCATCTCTCCTCTCCCAGCGCGGCGGACGGTCCCAGTGAGCAGGATGTGCGTCCCAGCGAGGAGGAGGAGGGTTCGAGGAGAAAGGCCAGTTCTGATGGCCAGGACCAGAAGACAAAGCCAGGACGCTGCCCATGTGGGCACAACACTTCCTACAAGACAAACGACACAAAGGATGGATTTTTCATGATGCTATAACCTGCCCTAAAAGTGGTTACAATATGCAAAAAACATGAAAATTTTAAATGTCCATTTTGAAACAAACACATACACTCACAGTCATTTAACTGAACGATTAATTCTACAAACAAAATTTAAAAAATTATATTTATTTTTTTATTTTCTACTTCTTTTAATTAGTTTACGTTGAATTTAAAGTTTGAGGGTGAAAATGATTATTATGAGACTATTTGCATTATGCAAGGCTGTGTGTTGTTTTCTAGTGCAGGTGCAGCAATTCCGTTAGCTAGCATGACCTTAGCATCGGAAAAAAAACAGAGAGATGTGTGCGCTAATTCTTTTACTACCTACTTCCGTTCTTGTCAAGAGACCCTAAAAACCCGAGCGGACGTGAGAATCACACATTAGGAAAACTGTCAGGTGATTCTTTTAGAGATAAACTAATAATATGCGAGGATGATTGATGCTGGGATCAACCGATAGTGCAAATAGCTCCCTCCTCCAGATGTGATGTGACAACCGGTAAAAGTGTTCCCGTGAAACCTACACGATAAGAATCCTGTTATCTGACAAATACATCTTTTACGTTGGCGTTTGTTAAATGCAATTGTTACCCTTAAAATAAAAGCCACACATTTTCAATTGTTAAACCCTAACTTGAAAAATATTTTGAAATATTTTTATGAGGTTTCGGTGGCTGAATCACATAACGGTTATAAAGCGTTGTTTCCTGTCGGACTACTATACGTGCGACACAGCGTTAAACACAAGCTGCCACAGGTGAGATAGTTCAGCTTATCCACCGCAGCGTCTGTGAATATGAGAAGGTCAACGAGTCATTATATATTACAGGCAATAAATTTTTTTTATCAGCCGAGCCAGTGTTAGACACAATTTACGGACGTTACTTACTAAAATATGAAAGAACTACGATCATTTTAGACCGTGAAGAGGACTGGAGTCGGTCAATTCCACGCGTGTTTCTGCCTTCTTCCATTCAAAGCTATCAAAAAGAAGAGCAGGTTTCGGGGGGTAATTTTTCAGGAAACTGAGTGTTGTGTTGTGGTGTGTGTTGCCGCCTTGCCGCCTTGTTTCCACTTTGTTCGGACATGTCTCCTTCACGATCCATTTTGCTGGTGGGAGAAGGGAACTTCTCATTTTCTGCCTGTGTGAGCCAGTTTTACTCTGAAACAGAGGCCACCATAACGGCCACTTGCCTGCAGCATCAAGATGAGGCACTGCGGCATGAAGGTGCAGCCACTAACATTCAGACCATCAAGGACTCAGGTACGATTTTGTGAGTACTTTGGTATTCGTATTGTGCTGTGTTGTGGGGGATTTCACTCTGCACACTTTTTTTTCTCATTCGTGTATTACCAGGTGGAGAGGTGCTTTTCGAGGTGGACTGCAGGGAACTGGAGGAGTGTGCCTCTCTTCAAGGCCGTTTGTTTGACTGTGTGGTGTTTAACTTTCCTCACTGCGGGAGAAAAAGTGGTGTCAAAAAGAACAGAGAACTTCTCAAAAACTTCTTCCTCAGGTATAAATGCTTCATACTACAGAATTCAAGAATTTTAACAGAAGTGTCTGCTGTCTCTAGCACCCACAATAGATAGAACTGTAAAACTACTTGTTAATGTTAATGTTCAGATTCTTTATAATTCTTCAAACAAGGAGTTGAAAAATATGTTATTTCAGTATAATTTTGTAAACTCTGATTATTATAAGGGCTGAGTTTACATAGAAAATTTTACCAATTTCTGTTTTCCATGATAGTATACTGACCACTAGTGTTTGTTTTCTGTGGCTCTAGTTGTGTTCACGTGCTGGCTGAAAACGGGGAGGTCCATGTCTCCTTGTGCAACGGACAGGGTGGGACGCCAGCGGACCAACCGAGGCGAGAGTGGCACAACAGCTGGCAGGTGGCTGCCATGGCAGCAGAGGCACATCTGATCCTCACTGACGTCCGTCCCTTTGAAAGCGAGAAATACCAGAGCTACAAGTGCACTGGATACAGGTAAGGAGTAAAGGTGAGTGTTATAGTGTATAAATAGAAACAGCTCTTTGTATCCCTACATGTGTGTGTGTTTGTGTTTTTAATTTGTGTTGTCATTCCGACTCTGTATAAAAGTGTTGCTTTTGCGTAGGAGCCAGGATAAGGGCTTTCATGTGGAGAAAGCTTTGCTCCATGTGTTCACTGGCAGCCTCCCCTACACCTCTGCTCAGACACTTGAAGTGGAGGAGACCGTTGAAGGGGAAAAGGTCCTGTACAACATACCAGCTGAGCTCAGTGATTACATATTCAGGTACAGTAACACTGACTCTCATGCTGTTTGAGTAATAAGCCACCAACGCAAGAAGAAGTTATATAACCAAATCCTGTCTCTTCTCTTTCATCAGGGGATTTCTGTGCTCAGGGTCTGTCCACCCTGTCAGGTTGGTGCAAGATTTTATTCTCGAAGGACTGGCGGATAAGTGGTCGGTCTCCATGACGACGGAGACCATTCCCTTCCTCCTCACAGCCAAACAGCTGCAGGCAAGTTACCCTGACATCAACATCACTCACTGCTATTGGATCCACCTGCTTCAGAAAGACTTCAACTCTGACAATCGTACCTCTAGCGACAAATCAAAAGTTCCATTGATGCTTCTGGATAGTCGGAAATGCATAAATGCACAAGACGCTCCGTCAGCCACTTGTGCTACCTCAAGTAAAGTGGATAGGGTGAGGGCTAAAGGAGCTGAGAGTTTAAGGTCTGCATGCTCTCGTGATGTTGATCCTGAAGCAGAAAATGGTCTGTATGTGCTGCGTCCATCACTGCTGCCTCAGATGGAGGAACTTTTACGAAAAAAAGAAGAATCAGTGGAGAACAATGTATGGAGTCACTGGGTAAATGAGGGGAATAGTAAAAATGTTGAAGTTAAGGGACATAAAAATGTGGAGCCTCATAGAGGTTGTAATGGTGTTACCAGCTCGTTATTTGGTATTAGTGGCTTGGTGTTCAGGAACGTGTCCATCAACCTCTGGGCTCTGCCTTCCTTTCATGAACTTCTCCTCAGAGGTGTTTTTCCTTCGGAATGCGGGCCAATCAAATTGTTGGGACAAAGGCTGGAAATGCTGCTCGCTCCCTACGGGGTCTCCCTGGTCAAAGAACAGGAAGGTCTGCATCTGATGGCACAACCAGTGGGTTTGGTTGGGAGGGTGTTTGCAGGACACGCAAGCAACAACATCAGCCACATCAGCATCACAGTGTCCCTAAATCTAGATTTCCTCTCCGTGCTCCTGTTCTCAATCCCTGACTGGCGGCTCTTGTGGTCACATGACCCACACTTTTCAAAACAGTTTGCAGGCCGCCCATCACCAGGGAAACCTTTCCACCCATTTTCCTTGTTCCCTGAGCACTTCAGCTTTGACATCAGCTTCTGGACAGGGCCAATGTGGGAGGAGGCAAAGTTTCACGCCGTGATAAGAGAGGCCAGTAATGGGACTGTGGAGCAAGTTAAACTCATTGACACATTCTCACATCCTGACCTCAGCCAGACCAGTTACTGCTACAGACTTACCTACCACTCACACACACATGCTCTGTCACACACACAAGCCCTCAAGTTTCATCAACAACTTGAATCCTTACTTTCATCTCGGTTGCAAGTCACTATCAGATAGCTTCATCTGCATCTAAAGGAAGGAAAGTGAATCAACCTCTTATTTTTTTATCAGAGACATTATGATAACAAGTATGTTTGATGCTAAGCAAATTTCAAGCATGTAATCTGCAAAACTGTTGTTTAAAATTGTTTACAGTGGTGGAGGCTGTTTACTGTAGTATGTACTTAAAATGTGATTGGACTGTGTGTGTTTTAATTCTTGTAAAAAATTAATCTCTTATTTAACATAAGTGTAATATCCATCAAGAAACATGACAAATAGTAAAAAGTTCAATTTAGTACATGCTGTATCAAAGCATGGAACAAGTATTTTGCAATGAAAAGCCCTGAAATCAATGATCTCTGTCATCTCTGATAACCTAAACCTAGTATAAATTACATTACAGTATAAATTAATTAATAATTCTTGAAGTTTATACTGTGTAATTGTCTGTAGAAGAACTTCCTATTTTATATGTCCAGCTAAACTGCTGTTCACTATCTAAGAGACCACAAGAGATGCTAGCAATTCACTGGGAATGATTAGTTGGATGTGTTCCGTATTTTACTCATAAATATGGCGGATTTTATGGTCCTTATCAAGAAAGGTTGCTCCTGTTCCTTGTTCAAATAAAGAGTATTTGATTAATTCAATTCAGTTATGTAGGCCTTCTGTGCATCACGTCCTTTAGAAGGAGTTGTAGATCCCTATTCTTTTGAGAGAAACTGGATTAAAAGATGATCAACTCATACCACAACGTGTTTGTATTTTGTAGATTTAATTATGATGAAGACATTATTTTAAAAGATATAGGTTACAGAAACAGTTGAGAGGATCGACTTTAGGCGACTTTTGTTTCGGTAGGGCTTTTTAGTGGTGAAGAGCTATTCAAACAAACCAAAGCCGCTGGAGAAGTCTTACAATAAGCATTCTTCAGCGGATTTGATGCGTTCAACGATGAGAACTGTCAATAACCGGGAAGCGGCGAAAATGAACGAAGTCCGACTCGGGAGCAGCATCGGGAAACATGGCGGCCAAGGCGCTACGGCAGCGAACCAGGCGAGGAAGCAGACAAGATGCAAACAACGTGAACGTCCCCGCTGAAGCTCGGCCACCGAAAGAGGAGAAAGCCGTTGATGACAGTAAAATCTCAGAGACTCGGCAAGAGTGAGTATGAGCCGGGAGAAGAGACGTTAGGCTCACCGTTGCCGGGAGCTCCATCCTCGGTCTGATTGACAGCCCGAGCATGGAGGGCTAGCTAGCTAGCTTCCGTAGATACGATAAGCAAGTTTCGATCATAACAAAACAATAACAACGATTGATAACATCCAAATTATCAACATACGGGACTGTTGGTTTAGAGTAATGGCTGACAATGTGTTTCCCCACTTAAAACTAACTAGTTGCTTCGTTTTTTCATGTAATAGTACAACGTAACGCAGTTGGTTTACCTGGTGAGCTTCATTCATTTTCCCCAACTGTCACCCAGGCAGAAATATGATATTTGAACACATGTCTACAGTGGATAAACGCACTTTCAGCACACTTATTGAAGTTTATTTTGCATTGTTGATTGGCGTTGTTGACACCATGCGGAAGTTCTTTTAAAATGCTATTTTTGACAGTTTGTAAGATGACGTGTCATAACTAACATAGCCCAGGGATCAATGCTAAGCTGCAGCTGAGCCAACTCAGTTAATCTAAGTAATCTGATGATGGGTGTGAACCAGAGGGGACACTGCCAGGAAGAAATGTAGGATAACACTGTTACTTTAAACACTCCTGAGGGGGTCCTCAAATACTGTGTTCATGTAAGGCAATTACTTAAGACAAGCACACAGTTTTCCTCATCCGGGAGGTATTTACAAAAAGAATTTAGTAAACAATGGAAGTATTATAAAACTGACAATATATTAGCAGCCAGCTGTACTTATGAATTTTTAAAAATGCATATCTTCAGCCATCTTCTCATTGTAAACACAATTAAAAACTACAATGATAAAGCTATTAATTAATTCAGGATTCAGTCATTCAAGCTTTATTTGTCACATACCTAACACAAACAATATTTGCAGTGAAATAGAGTGTTACACTTCTGTGACTGTGTTCGTTGGAAAACTAGTAGTAAGAAAAAAATATCAATGCACAAATGTCGAACTTATACATTATTTTTTTGTGCTGACTGCGGTTACTCCTTTTGATGCTAGCACTGTTTACATATCTGAATTGTTATGATTTGTCAATAAATCGCTTCTAATGCAGAATGCTCAGAGTCCTCTCAAGAGACAGGAAAAGTGACAATTACAACTGAACAGAAAACAAAGCAAAAGATGTGAAATCAAAATGAAACAATTATAATAACACTTTGGATGATAAAAACTGGATTAATTTAAAAAATGCCACATGTCACAGTTAGGAAAAGTGAGGCACAAGGTTGATTTAAAAAAGTAGGACTATGGCTCAAGCCAAATATGAAATTAAAATACAAATAATAAAAAAACACTTAGGTGTAACCAAAATAGGAGAGAGTAATGTAAGAAAAGAAACAAGAAACAAACAAAATACTGAAAGCTATCAGTGTAAATTGAAACTGGAGGAGCAGTGGAGCAGCTTTCTAACATGTAATTGATTTTATGGACCTATAACATAAGTGATAGTGCACTGCTCAGACACAGCCACAACCCTCCCATGCTACACTGGGGGGGGGGGCAAAGAAGGCGTTGAGTTGAGGGTAGTGTGCGTGTTATGTGTGTCTTTGTGTGTGCGTATGTGTAAGTCTGTGTACTTCATCTCCACTCAGTCCCACCCATTGTCTCCGCCGTCTGATGACTGATGACGAAGACATGGCCGATTGCCGTGGAGACAGCCTTGGAGAGTTCTGATCCAGAAACAAAGTTCACAGGAGTAGGAGGTGGTGGTGGGGGAGATAGGGCCGGAGCATCTTGTCTGCATAACATTCAGGAGAGTGGATTGATAACCGGCCTTGGGAAGGAGCCAATGAAGATAACGATTGTTTTGGGCCAGGCCGTCTGCCTTTGAGTCTCTCTGGATCTCTTGGTGGTTTGCTTCCAATATATCTGAATTCGATGGCCAAATTCAGCCGAGCCGAGCTGACAACTTCTCCAAGTTGGCATCCATCTTGCAAAGAAGTTCAGAAATCGCATTCAGTTTGTGATTGAGCTCACATATCGCTTGAGTCTGAGTGTTGACAGCCCTGCACATTCCCTCGTTCATGACGGGCAGGTTCTCATTTGCCAAAAGTGCTGCCAGCGTCTTCCGTACTTTGCGATAGATCAGGAAGCTGCCAAATCCAAACAGCAGAAAACCTGTTATCATAATTCCAATTATGTACACGTCTTCAACATCCTCCACCGAAAGGATCGACAGACACACGATCCTCCACTTTTCCCGGGAGTCCATCGCGTATCCGGCTGCAAACGTTCCATCAGGGCAGGCGGGCTCTCCTTCACCCAGTCTCTTTGTCGAGTAAATTTGGTCGATTGTGTTGAGAGACCAGCTGATCAAATCCATGATTTAGATTTTGGAGAGAAATGCAGAGAGAGGCTCCGATAGATAGATCAGACAAAGACAGCACAAGACAGAAAGCAGTAAGCAGGGCAGATAAGGGCAGGGAGGGAGCAAGAGAAGAAGCGTCCGCCTTCTTCGAGAGCCTGAAGCAAGAACAGTGCATATTGCAGGCATTAAGCAACTTTGTGTCCTTTCTTTTCCTTTTTCTTAATAGGTCAATAAGTCGTGGAGGGCAGGTATGGGCTCCAGAAGGCTCGACTGCATTCAAATGCTTGCTCTCTGCACGTTTCTGTGCAGCTTTGCTCAGCAACATCTCAGACTGCGATGAGACCTTTAACTACTGGGAGCCTGTGAGTTCTACTCAATGCCATCAGAAATCTTTAAGTGCTATATGCTATTGTTTCTCAACCTACCAGGTTTTTTTTTTCAATCAGTTTTAGAAAATTCACCCTTATGTTCCTGCCTCTGTTTCTTTGTCTAAATATTGTGGTCACTGTGTTCACAGATGCACTACCTGCTGTATGGCACGGGGATGCAAACTTGGGAATATTCTCCATTGTATGCCATCAGGTCATATGCTTATTTATGGCTCCATGCGCTACCTGCTTGTTTGCATGCCCACGTTCTACAGACAAACAAGGTAACTATTCCAGACTTGCCCTCATTTCCACATTTGTTGTAACTGATAATATTGTAAATGAGTTCAGCTGACCTGAAGTATAATCAGCAGCTCCCTTGTGTCCTTTTTTTCTTATTTGTAATAAGACGACTGTGTTAAACTGAAATTACATGAAACAAAAACCTGTTGTAGCATGTAAAAGTGTGTCATTTTAGGTAAATATCTGGGAAAGCTGATCGATTAAATGTTCCTACATGTGGCCCCTATAACCATACCTTAATTCATACTTGCACATACACAGAGATGTGTATAGCACAGTTGAATGTTTGCTCAATTTTCAGGCTTGTGTTATGATTGTGTTGCAGGTGTTGGTGTTCTACTTTGTGCGATGTGTCTTAGCATTCTCCTCCTGTGTTGCTGAACTCTATTTCTATAAGTTAGTATACACACTAAGTTCTTTGGCTTACACATTTTGTCCCGATGATATAAATACCTACATATGTATGTACCTATACATATATATATGATGTTATACTGACCCATAAGTTGCTTTGTTTGTGTGACACAGGGCAGTTTGTAAGAAGTTTGGTTTGCATGTGGGTCGATTAATGTTGGCATTCCTCGTACTGAGCACAGGGATGTTCTGCTCATCTGCAGGTTGGTCAGATTTATTTACCTAGCTAATCCATTTCTGTTTCTTTTATGATTTATTACTCTTTCTGTAATTTTTTTGTTTTTATTGATTCCCTTAAGTATTTGTCTTACATGCAAACTTTGTCTATTTTCTCGTGGTTATATTGCAGCACTTTCAAATAACTTTATGGCAGAGCTTTATTTTTCTGTCAAAACATCAAACTGAATGAAATTAAGAGCAGAACTGTCTTTTGGACAGCAAGCAGTATACATTTTGAAAGGAACAGCTCATTTTGGTTATACATTTCTGGTGTGCAAGTTCATTTTCCTATGAAGATCAGATAGGTCTTTGAAGAGGTAACATATTTAGAATGCAATATGTTTCTTGTTTGCTGATCTAACCTCTTTTGTTCTTTCTCCTCAGCATTCCTGCCTTCCTCTTTCTGCATGTACACGACACTGGTTGCCATGACAGGGTGGTTTCAGGACTCAACACCGTTAGCCATTATGGGTGTGGCTGCTGGTTCCATTGTTGGATGGCCATTTTCTGCTCTGATTGGGTAGGTTCGCAAACTAGAATGCTTATTTGTTGGCAATAACATTTCCTAGATAGAATCGTCCAGTCATATCACTACTAATTCAGCTTTGTACTTCCTCTGCAGGGTTCCAATTGCTTTTGACCTTTTGGTGTTAAAGAAGCAGTGGAAAAGTTTCATCACTTGGTCAGCTGTTGCTTTGCTTCTGCTGCTGGTGAGAATATAAAAAGGGGACAAATAGTTTCACGCAGACGACTCACAGTGTCATAGCTGCAGTGTGTACACCCACCTTCTGTGGAATTGTTACACAGTCATGAGAGCATTTAACATTTTGTCCTGTTTATCTTCATATGTCACATACAGCAAATAGTATAACAGATATTATTAATTATGTGTGCTCTGTGTAAATATATTTGCATTTTTTTGTTATGTTGCAAAAGCCAAATGTAAATACCCCTATGTTTATCCTGTGTGACTTACTCAGGTACCCCTCGTGGCAGTGGACTCTTTCTTTTATGGCAAACTGGTCATTGCTCCACTCAATATTCTACTGTATAATGTCTTCACACCACATGGACCCGATCTTTATGGTAATGATATAAAAGAGCACACTTAGTCAGTATATCATTTTACATCATGTTGGCCAAAGGTCAGTCACAAAAAGCAGAATTGTTGAGGACACATTCTTCATCAGTTTATTTTGAACAGTTTAACACAATTTATAATATTTGCTACATTTCATAAAGTTTTTTATGAAAAAAAAAACTGACAATGAAATTTTCACAATATCCAACAGAACAAGTTTATGCTAAATACTACATTTAAAAAACAAAACAAAAAAAACCCAACTGAATTTTAAAGAAAAATATATATCAAACAATATATGAGGCATATAAAACTGGGGTTGACTCTGTATTTTTGGGATATTTAATATAGTGATCGTTTGACTGAACAAGTAAATGTATCTTATATGAAAACATAAACAATTTAAAGCTGCAGTATTTTTATTGGACTCTAGATGGCATATCATCAGCACTAATCATATCAAACTGTATGTGTGTTAACTTGGCAGAAATAGGATTCATCCAATGACAGTAACTCACTATATTTATTACTTTTTATTTATTACAGATTTTTTTACCATCCACTCGGTGGATTATTTTTTTAAGTAATTCTTTTAATAACCACATACTTATGATGTTTTTTTTTTTGTATTCGTCTGTATGTGAGCTGTACTATAATATGTTGCATTTTTTGTGTTGTTTAATTTTCAGGTACAGAACCATGGCATTTCTACTTTGTCAATGGAATCCTGAACTTCAACCTGGTGTTTGCTTTGGCACTGTTTTCTCTGCCACTCACTGCTCTCATGGAGTCACTGTTGCACAGGTTCAATGGTGAGGATTTTGTGTGTTTTTTACATACCAGCACCAAGAAAATGTTGCAATTTGTTCACTTTTGCTGAGATGGAAAGGTTGTTAATCTTCCAGATCAGCAGATCAGTGTGTGATGATAAGTGGTGTGGCGATGACGCACACAGCACTTTCAACTCATTGTCTCGGTGCTGTCCTGTTTATTTTCATCAGCACAACTGCATTTTGGGAAACAGATGAAATGTTGATATGATGTTATCAAATCACTATTTATATCCTGTGCTCATTCCTCCTCAAAATAGACATACACTATTTGTGATATCAAAAGGTTGTAAAAACAAGAAAAGAATTTAATCTAACACAGTTAATTTTTTTTTGTGTGTGTACATGTTTTCTGCAGTGCAGAACTTGGGCCGTCCATACTGGCTGACTCTGTCTCCTATGTATCTGTGGATGTTGGTTTTCTTCACCAGACCGCATAAAGAAGAGCGTTTTCTTTTTCCCATCTACCCTCTCATCTGCCTCAGTGGGGCAGTAGCCCTTTCCTCTCTACAGGTGTGTTTGATGGTGAAGATGTTTCATGAAAGAGATGATTATGAAAATGCATATAAAAAGAGTTTTTTACAGATTAATTTTATCTTCCGCAGAAATGCTACCACTTCCTGTTTCAGCGGTACCGACTGGAGCACTACACCGTGTCCTCCAACTGGTTGGCTCTAGGCGCAGTCCTGGTCTTCTCAGTGCTGTCACTGTCCCGCTCCATAGCCCTCTTTAAAGGTGTGTGCACCCGCAGGCACTATACTTCCAAGCACAAGTGTCAGGCAACAAAAACTTCAGTTCTCTGTCTGCAGGCTACCACGCCCCTCTGGACCTGTACCCAGAATTCCATCGCATCGCCAAGGATCCGACTCTACACTCGGTCCCTGAAGGCAGACCTGTCAGTGTGTGTGTGGGCAAAGAGTGGTACCGCTTCCCAAGCAGCTTCCTCCTACCGCACAAGTCAGTATCCCGGATTCCTACATGGGTCTCCATGTTTAATGCAGTCGATTATTTCATTCTCAGATATGGCTTTGCCTGAATCACTTGGTGATAGTTTCTCTTACTATCTCTAGCTGGCAACTGCACTTCATTCAGTCTGAGTTTAAGGGGCAGCTGCCTCAGCCATACGCCTCTGGTCCTCTGGCCACACAGATTATCCCAGCCCATATGAACGACCAGAACCTGGAGGAGCCAACCAGATATGTGAGTCACTCAGACACATATGCATGCTTGTTGACAATGCAGTTATGAGGAGATGCGTTTCAATCATGATATTTCGACTGCCACTGCAGGTGGATTTACGGCAGTGCCACTACTTAGTAGACTTGGACACAGATGATGAGACTCCACTTGAGCCGCGTTATTCAGCCAACAAAGAGGACTGGAACGTCATTGCATATAAACCTTTCCTTCAAGCGTCAAGGTATTTCCACAAATGCATATTTCACATAGGTATTAAAAAAAATAGACTCTCAAATATCTAAAAGTTGCAGTTTAGAGAAAGGTTCATGTATTGTAATTGAAACAAAAAAATTAAACTGGTCACAACAGAGACCTGAAAAAAACAGTATCCTCCTGATGAAACAGAGCTTAATGTAAAGAGCTATTTCCTGCATACTGAGACTTGAGTGATACCACTGCAGTTTTTCGATAATTTCATTTTATTTCCTCTCAGGTCATCTCCTCTTCTCAGAGCGTTTTACATCCCATTTATATCTGATCATCACACGACCTACAGACGCTATGTCATCTTGAAACCACGGCGGCAAAAGCAGCCTCGTAAGCGAACCCACGGCTGACCTTTGACCCTCAGCATAGCCCAAAGTACAAAATTCTGACAACAGAAATCAGTCACCTCCCCTTAAAACAGCTGGTATTTATGGGTGTGTGTGTATGTGTGGGTGTGTGTGTGTGTGGGTGTGTGTGGGTGTGTGTGGGGGTGTGTGTGTGTGTGTGTGTGTGTGTGTGTGTGTGTGTGTGTGTTTGCGGGTGGGTGTGTATGTCTGTGTGTGGGTGTGTGTGGGTGTCTGTTGCACATATGTGCATCCATGTGATTTGAAATATTTGTGTCATGAAGTATTTGAAGATAGACCCTTTAAGGACAATACGTCTGCTTGTGTGTGCATTCGTGTGTGTGTGTGTGAGTTGTGTGTATTGCTTGTGTTGGGCGTGTTTTGTGTGAAGAGAAAATTGTATTTATGCAGGTGTGCTTGGCAGGTACCAGCTGGAACTGTATGTCAACATTTTATTTGTTTATCAGTGTGTGTGTGTAAATGAATGTCTTTATAGTGGATGTACACTGCAAGATTTCACATGTATCTAACCCAGGATAGGCCTTTGCACACAAAAATGTGTTTTCCTTTCATACTTCACTTGAAAATGTGGCCCGAATGACAGAATTTTTCTGAGTTATTAAAGAAATCTTGTGGTGTTTGCTTTTTCCACGCTTGAACAGTATCTTATTGTGAGCTCTGTTGTGAGTGTTGGATATGAGTGAGAGCGGGAGTGTGTTATTAATCTTACCTTGGAATGTGAATAAAAACATGATTGACTGCGAAAACAATTCTCCTGATCTTTATTGGGACAGTAAATCACACTGCAACACATGCCAACAGATTCAATACTAATCTCATTTTATTTGAAGATTATTTATGTAACAAACATAGAAACCACTCTCACTTACAGGAGAGATGTCAAGACATTTAACATTCTTAAATAATAATAATGATGCTGTAATTTATCATTCTCTCAAGTATCATGCCATTGGTGTGGTCAGGCTGCAGGCACTCAAGCTGAATTCACTGTGTGAGCCACCTTTCCACTTGCCAGCATTGTTTTTTGCTGTCTTTGGTTTAATCAAGACAGAAAGCCATAAAGAAATAACAGAACAATCAGCCTATAAAAATGAATTCAAGTTCTGGACATCTTACACATTAAGGCCATGTCAAAACACACTTGCAGTATATAAAATATCCAGTTTTCCCCCTCAAGCAGTATTAGTTTTATTGTGTCTTAATCTGTTTGAGGTAGCCTCTTAATATCAGGTAAACTTTGAGTGTCATTAAAACTATTATCAGGCACAGCAAACATAAGCGTCCAAGACCTCAATAATTGTCCTACTAAGCAGGGGCAGCATGACAAGGCCATGCAAACAGTCTGTTACACATACACTTTTACCGTCAACATGTCACTCATTTTCACTCAGTCATATTTGAGACACTCCATGCTATTATTTGTCAAAAGTCATTTGGCTCACCTTGTTGTGAGTAAATGTTTAACAGGAGTTTGTAAGTTGTCTGCTTTACTGGGCTTCTTTTTTAAGGTGGAATATCAACCTCAGAGTTGCTGTCTGTGCATTTCTTTGTGGTTAGCTTACTATGCCCAGTTAAACTACAACATCAGCTGAAAAAAATTGGGGGTTATAAAAAGAGTCCAGAGAAAGGATCCAGTCTTAAGGCCTGGAGTGTAGAGAGGCTTTTGCTTAAAGAGTACTTCACTGATATACATAACATTTCCAGAGCTACAAAGGACAGAAAGAGAGAGAAATGAGAAATCTTTCTTTTTTTTAATATTCCACATTTTCTCTCTTTTCAAAACCTGGTGCCTACGATGCCCTCAATGCAACATGACCACAGACAGTTTGGTCTAAGTTTTAGGTGCACTATATTAGTGGCTAATGTGGCCTTGATTGCGCTAGCCTCACGCAGAGATGATCAGCGGTCTTGAGAGGTCAGGTCAGCTCACTTTTTTCAAACTACACACAACCATATTGTTTTCAGTTTTGAGCTTTCACTCTTCAATCCCAACTGATGCGAACTTAAGTGACACCTGTTGAAGCAATTTCACAGATTTCAAGCAGCTCTCTTTGGAGCCCCAAAAGGCTTCATACGGCCTCTGTCACATATGCGGCAGTACTTTTTCAAACCTTTTAACAGTCGATGGAGTTCCTTTTTAATATTTGATCTCAAGATTTCTGTATAGTGTCTTGTTTACCTAGATTACAAAAGCATTTTTCCCTGACTCTCCCATGTAAGTGCAGCTTCTAACCATGCAGGCTGTTTGGATGTTATGTGTCAAGGTTGTGAGATAGTTTTGTCTATGAGATTCCTGAAGCCATAACAACACAATAAAGGTGAATAGACTTTGTTTTGCAGATCTAATTGCGGCGGGGGAAAAAAAACCAAATAAATTTAACAGTAGTGTATCTCCAAAAACATTTCACACATTCTGTCTTCAGCAGAGGGGCTTCAGTCAAAGCAGTGGGTTCGCTATTGTTCTTAGTGATCTGGACATTTTTTCAGAAAAATGTGCTGTTGATTATGATTCTTAGATGCTGTAAAAAGCAAAACTAAAATGTCATTCACCTCTATTAGGTTGGAGTTTATTTTCATGGTTAGACATGAAATAATGGATAGTAAGATTTATTTTTTTTTGTAATTTAGATAAACTGATACTATAATTTTAACTTCATAATCCTAAACAGATTTGCATTATATTAGCACAAACTAATTGCTGCATGGAGTTTGACTAACAATGAGCTACAGGTTGAAACAAAGCATAATGTGGGTGTGTACTCACCATATTTAAATCCCCTAAAAGGCTTAAGAAACAAACTGTACAAACAGTTGATCAAGTACGTGCACAGTTTTTTTTTGCCACCCTCTCACCCCAGTCGGCACTCAAGCATACACACAACAAAGCTGTTTAGAGGATCAGTAGTTTTCTCTGTTGATCCATTCTTCTTCATTGTAGTATCTCCTTCTGCCATCAAGAGTCAGGCCGTTCCTGTAGCAGTCCAGATTTGCCTGGTAGGATTTTCGGTTTCCGTAGGTTCCGAGGCTGGTTTGGTAAGTGTCCTCCTTGCCGTTGGTGATGTATGTCTGATAGAGATCGGCCTTCACTGTGTGACTTCCAGGCCTTAGTTTGGGATCATAGAGGTCACTCCCTCCTCTGATACTGCCATCATACAATCCATGGTCCCCGTAAGCACTGCTGCCATAATGCTCACTCTTTGTTGTGCGACGGCCTAGGCTCCTGTCATAAAACTCTCTGTGCAGATTGCTGTCATTCAAATCCCTTTTTCCTGTGCGGCTCAAGCTGGTGTCGTAGAAAGTGCCACGACGCCCGAGGCTGAGGTCATTGAGTTCGTAGTTGAGGAAGCCGCTCTCAGTGCTGGCAAGAGTCACAAAGCCACTTTCTGTGTCCCGACCCCCCAGGTTGTCATAGTCACCTGTGGGCGTGTCAGGGGAGGAGCATAAAAAGGAGGTGTTTTTGGTGTTTGGGCGAGCTGAAACCAAATCATCATCCTTCTGGGAGCGGATGACGTTGTAGACATCAGTTGAAGTGGTGCTGGTACCGAGGCCCTGGTCTGTCTGGCAAACCTCTGATTTCTGCTGCTTCCTCCTTCTGCCTCACAATCACACACACACACACACACACACACACACACACACACACACACAGAAACACAAATACCTGTGAAACCTGGAACAGACTACACTGCTTACAAGGAGTGAAGATTTTAACAGATATAACATGTTTCTGTGAGGAACTATTATCAAATTGGTAAAGCTCAATTTGCCTGATAAGGTTTATTCCTTTCTGCTATAGACCACCATTTGTATCCATCAAAGATTAAATGCAACTTAAGACTCATGCTGTTGAATTGTGTCACATTTATTACAGCAAACATGTCCCACATGCATTGTCTAGTGCTGCGCTCACTATAATGTATTAATCTGAGGTGAAAATAGTACTAAACAAAAGTAATTTTCCTTCTGTTTGAGTATCATTTGCTCAAAAATGCAGTGCTCAGGTGTTTTTGGAACCTTTGTTGCAATTTAAAAATAAAAATGAGACATTTAGTGTCATTTTTTAAGATTTAATTTGAAACATTTGATTTTGGTCTCTTCATGTGTTGCCTGCTGATGTTGTCATCTTGCAGATGTTCCTATTAAATGGTGAATCAATTAAATTCATTCTACTACTGGTTATTCCAAGTATAGTAAGAAGCCTTGGGTTTTTATCCTCTTGCCCAAGATCAAATGTTTTAAAGGTTTTAAATGACAAGCCACTGAAATTTTGATCTGAGGCAAGACTTTGTCTTTAGTAGTTACTTTGTTTCGGATCCTCACCGTTTTACAATCACTTTGAAGCAGCAGACGCCGATCACCGTCAGTAACAGCAGTATCAGGGGAATGGTGGGAATAATAATGTAAACCAAATTCAGAGCTAAAAGAGAGACATGGACAAACAGAGAGATGCCGATTTAGTGACGGTCATGTTGGTGTTTTTAAAAGGCAGCATCAGAGCAGTGAGCGGATTAGTCAACCTGTACTTCTCTCTCTATTTTCACTTGGATTCCACGGCTGCACTGCTGAAGGTAAGACATCTGTAATGAAAAGCATCCACAATGCTACGTTGGTCTCACTTTCTTTTGACAACACTCACTTTTTAATATCATAAATGTCTGCAAAATTATTTCATAATCGCACTAAGAAAATTTTACTTGTCAGCGTGGAGTTGGGAGAAGGAGACGGGTCCAGTGGCTTCTCTGTGAAGAAAATGAAATACAGTTAAAGATGTTTGAGCATCTTCAGAGTAAAAGTACATTAAAAGACTGTGTCATCATTACCCGCAGTATATTTGCAGATGAAGTTGTTCTTGGTCTCACAATTGTCATCGTTCCATTGGAACATATAGAGCCCCCCCAGACCAGGAGGAGCAGATGGCTGGTGGTACATCACCACACACACCTCATAGCCACATGAAGGCTCATCCCAGTGCCAGTTCCTGCCACACACACACAGATTTTATTGCATGATTGTATTTCTTCTTTGATCATAGAGTTCTCAATTGAATTTTTCTGAAATTGCTTTTCTAGTCCATTTTATGTTGGCAAAGTTGTTGAATAGATGCTTTTGTTCAGATTCATTAGAGGTAGTCTTATAAATAAGCCATGCTAGCATATCAGCTTATAATATCTAATTACTTCTATAGATGTATTTTTGTATCCATCAGCTGAAAAGTTAGGATAAATTGCAATGCAAAATATGTCAGAGGAAATTAAGAAAACAAGGGATTCTTTATAAATAATTGCTTACATTATGTGGTTTTTTTTTGTCAAATGGCTGCAAAAGAGGCATCAAGCCGATATATATCACATTTTTTTTAACTTTCAAAATTAACATCAGCACTATAGGACCAAAAATTTAGCATTATTAATTCTATGAAAAACATTTATCATTTAAAAAAAAGCTTAAAAAATCATGTGAATTTTATTTCTTCCTTTTAACACATATTCCTCATAAACCATCATACAATGAGAAAAATTCAACAAGTGCAAAACCACTTGATGTTTCACTTCATTGCTTTCAAACTCACTTTTGACCTCTCATCCCTCTTAGTAGCCGTCACCCACCTGAATGTGGACTTGCTGCCGTCCAGCCAGTAGTACTGTGGGGAGCAGTCTGAGCTGCTGTTCTCATCTCCATGGTTACGGCGGAGACCGATCCAGAAGTCTCCATCAGTTGGGCGTAGCTCTGTGATGAGCTGCTCTATGATCTTCTGCTCAGCTTCAGACTCCACACTCAACAGCTGCCCTCCGTCCTGTCTGCAGGCGCGCTCTGCCTGAGCAAAGTTCAGCCTTCGCCGCAGCTCGGAAAAGTAGGCCAGCTTGTAACACGGCTTCCCTTTTCCTGCCTTGCACACACGCTGACCTGCATCAACACATACACACCTGATTAAAAGTGCCAGATATACACTGAATTTTCATCGCATGCCCCCTCACTTATTACACAAGAAATGGTCTTATTATGGGAATAATGGCATTTTGTTCACCCAGAACTGTATAAGGAGATAGTTAAGAAAACCCGTTAAACTTTAGAAGATTGTGTTACCTACCTCTGGCTTCAAATATATCCGCTTCAAGAACCAAACATCCCGCATGGAGTTAGGACAGCAAGCCATGAGGAAACCAAAGATAAAATCCACAAATGTATCAAGAGTTCATGTCTCTGTGCTGTGTTTTGTTTTTTGTGTGCAGCTTACCTGTAATGAGGCTTGTAGCAGTAGATGGATCAAAACATAAAAGCAGGAAGTGACAGAAGATTGTGAACAGGTCCATCTCTGTCAGTTGCTTTCGGCTCACCAGCAGCTCGTGTTTTTTACTTTAGTCTTTTTCATTCCGCTGTCTGCTCATCTGGTCGTCAGTTGTGCTCAGGTGAAAGCAGAAAAGACCCTGAGCTTTAGCTTCAGGTGGAGGAAAATGGTCTAAAAAAGAGAGAAAGCTTAAGAAGTGCTAAAGAGGCAAATCTCCTGTTCTATCTCCTGAGAGTGTGAGACAGAAAGAGGAGCAGGAAGAGGAGGAGAAAAGACTGTGTGTGTTTGGGAGGGGGCTGTAATCTGTTAAGAGCAGTCTTAATGATTAGAAGAAGAGGCTGCATCGATCGCAAGACATCTAATCTTGCAAGTGCCTCTCATCGTAAACGCTGACAAGAGGCAGATTTCACTCCTTTCTTTATTACTTAAGCTCTGGTATTATCATTACAAAAGTGTTACATGAAAATGATCCCCCCTAACTCGATCAGGGATATTTTAAATTATGTCTCCCAGGTCCATCTTCAAGGAGTGCTGCAGCACTCCGTCTCAATATATTACACATATATTTTATATGTTTCACAAGACGTTTTGCCTGCACATCTGCAAGGGGGGGGCAGGGTGCATAATTTTTCTTTCCTTTATTATTAAGAACTTTGAAAACTTGTTTTTAAATCTTAAAAAATCCTCCACAATAAAACCTTTTAAAAAAAAATCACAATTACGGTCAATAAATAAATATTTGTATCACTAAAACAACTCAGCTTTTCTGCTTCATCAGGACTGTGTGAGTTGGTTTGATTTGATTGACAGCAGCCTGGCAACACAAGCCAACAGACCCATGATGACCTCATCTCTTTTCTACTGGAGCCCTGCCAACTTCAAACCAGTGAAAACAGCTCACACAAAAACAACCAAATGCGTCTTATAAAACAAAAACAGAAAAATTGTCGCGTTATTGAAAAAAACTCACTGATGAGGAGTACATGTAGGACTCAATCACTCTAATTAATATGGACAAAAATGTTTTTTATGGCCTGTAAATATCTACAAGTCTGAAAATATGGTGCTTAATTATAATCATGAAAACTAAATGAAGGAGAAATGTATCAAATTAGTCAAGGTGTTCATCATCAAATGAACTGAAATTTGAAATGCATTTCCAGGGGTTCAGAAGTTAACTCGTTTTTTAAATTTATTCAATAAAAAATATGTATACATTATAATGTGATAAATAAATTCAATTTATCCAATAAAGTTGGACAGTTATATATGTAACATATGGTTACATCTGCTTGCTAGCCAAAGTGCAATGATTAATGAACAAGTCAATTTCCCAGTATTTTCAGCGTTTCTCTTGAGACAGGTGAATAAGATTAAACACAAAAAAAAATCTAAATTTGTGGCACTCTTTGATTTATTTTAAAAACTTATTCAGATGAATGTTTGACATAACAGTTTAATAACAGCGTTTCCCATCTTCATAATGGCATCTATATAATTTCATAGTAAAACGTCAGCAGAAGCCACGGATGCATGTGAGCATGACCCGCTTTTCTTAGCACAAATGGGGGGAAAAGGGTATGTATGCAGTTCTTAATGGTAGCAATTTCTAAAATGGCCCATAAGGTTGATTTAAGGCTTGCAGAGAGACAGATCGGCCCGCGTTTAAACAGCAAGATGCTTCATCAGGAATATGCTGTGTGTGCTCGCATTGAATAGGGGAGTGTGGGTGGGTTGGGGTTGGGGTTGGGGTGGTGAGATGGGGGGGGTGAGGCTGCCCTGAATATGCTCTCTGTGTGCACGCTCCTTTATCCAAACACTGATAATCCGTTTAGGTGTAACAGATTGATTTCAGTCAGAGGGCTTCTGCTTTGTTTGAATCGAAGGAGAGTTACAGGATGTTGGCATTAAGAGGTGCTGCTCTGAGACAACAACGCAGAGAGGCAACTGATTCCTCCAAAGAGATTCAATAAGGAATGGTCCTCGTTTTAAATTTCCTCTTTGTTTACAGCCTCTGAGAGGGTTTCATTCAATTAAGCCTCTCCCATTTGTGCTTCCTCTCACACAGCCTGTCTTCCTCCGTCTCTGCCTCCTCCTCTCATCCCACTGACCCCCTCCCTCTCTCACAATTAGTTAAAGGGAAACCAGATAAATGTTCCCATGGGAAGCCAGTACATCACTGCCCTCACACACTCACACACAAGGTGGGCGTTCCACCATGTCAGAGAAACCTTATCTCTGTGATGAAAATTCATCACTGTTATTTGATGTATGGACATTTAACCAATATGCATTAGTAAAGAGAATTGCAATGTGTATTTTCACTGAGGCAAAGCTTGACAGTGTAATGTGCAACAGATCATAGTTACACAGTAAAACAACATGATTTGAAGCAATAAACTTGCTTTGACCACAACAAATCATTTGTACTGCAATGGCCTTGTTTGTTTGTGGGCTGTAAAGACACAGCAATGAATGACAAACTCAGTTCATTTCCATCTCAAAGCCAGAAAGAGAAAGAGGAGAACTTAATTACTCACCAAAACTCCCTAAATTCAATTTGTGTTCAATCTGAGTTGGCCCGCTGCCGGACTGAGTGTCCGCATTGCGTAGGCCTGCACAGAGAGCTGGAAATGGGCCCCGAGTCACTGACCTGTGGGGGAGCTGGGCGGCTCCATCAGCAGAACTGATCCATAAAAGAGTTTTGATGAAACCTTTAATGTGCTGTAGTAATTATGTTAGTAACTTCCTTTTAAAGCAGTTTTGGAGAAGGCCTGAGTTAAGGAAATAGTTTAATAGCCTGTAATTTTGTACCTTGTGTCATTAAACATGTTTAGTTCACATTATATGATAAAACACTTTTTCTAAATATTGGGCTCTCCTTTCAGTCCTGTATAAACAATCTAGAGGTCCACATTATCTTAACTCACAGTCAGCAACATACAGTTTCTTTTAAATACCTATGCCTTAGCTGTACTGCTGTGTCCATCTGTATTTCAAAGAAGATCCACTCTTTTCAAACTGTGAGTGACAAATTAAAACTGAAATTGAAATGAAAGGCACCTAAATAGAACAACTGTGGGCTCAGTCTGTCAGCTTTTCTTCAAAACTTTCCACCATTTTTGTTGCTGCTGGCATGCCTACTGACAGCTGCAGAATGTGTTAGAAAACCCTCGTGCTCACACAAACTCACAAAGTCAAAAGCATGTTTATCTCAGATCTTTAGACTCTGCCCATAATTGCAAGTAGTTCCTTAGGGGACACTGATTGGTCCATGTGATTCAGACATAGGAAGTAGCTTCAGGTCTTGCAAGCTGTTGCCTCGCAAAGTAACCAAGCAAGGAACAAAATTAATGAAATCCCTCTCATAGTATGGGTAATAAATGCAATATTATTAATGAAATGTGTCATAATAGCAGTAATATTTGTGTTTTTTAGGAAAAACAATTAAAGAACAATTTGTGGCAAACATTGATGGTCAAGAATGTCAGTTTTGGTTGATCCATTTAGTTTATTACCTGACAAATTAAGGTACATTATCACAATGGTAGAAAAATCATAAATACTATTTTTCAATACTGGCTGACCACTGAAAATACTCAATAAATGATGAAACATTACAGAAGTGTTTAACTGATAACTACTTGCACAACTTCATTTTTTCTTTTGAGAGCATCTCATATGCTTTAGATGTGAATCATTTTTGTATCATCCTGAAAAATAACATGAGCCAATGTTTTTGAACGTACAACACACAAATCATAAATCTGACTGAAATATAGCTAGATGAATTGCAGCACGTAAATGCATTTTAGTTGTCCAAAAACTGAAGTGGTGCATAATCATCCTGGTCGCCATTTCCAAGAATAGATCTGAGGAAAGGGATAACTTTGAAAAGATTAATGTGGAAATCTCTGGAGGTGGCGTCTGACTCGACGAGCCTGCTCCTTGCGCACAGATCCTTGGTTCCCCAGCTGACCAGTGCAACCTGTGAAAGAAATTGTTAGAACTACCATTTGGCACTTATTTGTGATATAGTGTTAGAAAAAAAAACAAAAAAACAGCTGCTTACCTGTATTGTGCGATGCTCATAGTTTTTGAACACAGCACCTCCAGAGTCACCTGTCCCAATAAATACATACACACACAGTTACAGCCAAAGGATGCTGGGGATTAGTTACTAATCTGAAACAAAAACAAAATCATTCATGTCCTGTTTGATAACTGAGGCTCAAAAACCAAAAGACTTAAGAAATGAAAAGCATTTATGCACATTTATACGAAAGGGATGATCTAAGGTGTTTTGCTACTCTCCTTCCTTATCTTAAGTCACATATGGATGTCTCCCTAATATATTTGTATGCAATCCAATAAGTGAAATTAGCTCAGTTTAATTCAAGGATGTTTATAGGATAAGTAGCAGCACTTCTCAAAAAATGCAGTTGGCTTGTGATAGAGGGAACATACCTGGACATGATACATGATCTCTATTGGGGATTCGACCACCAGTACACAGGAAGTTATCTGTCACAATGTCACTCAGATTTTTTGTAGTTATACCTTTTGCTGTTAGTGCATGTTGGATGCATTCACCTCTCTACAATTATATGATGAGAGAAGAAACATAGCTTTAAGTAATGTTGAGTAAGAAAATAAAAGAAAGCAGGCACCCACCCACACACACACACACACACACACACAAGGAAAAACACAAAATCAGTCATTTAAAACTCACATTATCGCCAAGTTTAGCGCTGACATCTTTCTCTTCTACGAAGTTTTGTTTACTCTCGGTCAAGAAATTGAGTTTTTCAAGATGAGTCTTTAACAGAAGCTGCTCTGTATTTAGAAAACACAACAATCAGTAAATTTTGAAGCTCCAGACATACTTTATTTTAACTACAAGGCCAACAGACTGACAGAGATAAATGTAGTAAACCTCTCCCTTATTAGCATCTCAGACAGAAAAAGACCAAACATGGGACTGCATGTTCTCAATGCATGTCCAGGTTTCCAAAAACATCAGTTTGTCCTCTAGGCGACAAATGTGAGAGCAGTTCAGCATGTGTATGAGGAAGTTGCATGATTATGGCAATATATTGGTTGCATCCAAATGACTGAAGGCATTTATTGTCAATTAAATAAATGTAGGCTGATTAAATAAAAACACACTTTTTGAAATAACAAATAGGCATGCAAAATAAAAATTTAAACTGATGTTTTCCTTTGCCACACTTAATACACAAGGACTAACTTTTGTGTTAAATGTCTTGGGATATGCAGCATTAGCCTGAGTCTTTTAGCTGAAGGTTATGTATCCTTAACCATCATTTGCATATTTTGCTTCACTTTTGCTAGGTTTTTGATGAGGATGTTGAAAAATGACTCATGGAGCTAACATTAGCTTAATTAGCTAGTTTCTACTGCTGATAAATCTGACAGTCACTTTTTTAACTGGCATAATATATAATATATCAATTAATATATTAATTAATTAAGGTTGTTCATTTTACATGGGGCTATGCCAGGCCAGATAGCTTAACAGGGATAAATTAAGTAAGCGTGCGTGGCAAATGATCAGTTGTGGCTCATTTCGCACAATGGCTTTCAAACTGTGGGGCCCAATGCCCATCCATGTCCTCCCTGAGCCACTTTAGGGGGGCTTGGGTGACCAAGGGAAAACTATGAGTGAAAGCAAGTTAAATATATATGACTAATGTGGGTAAAATCAACAAAAAAGAATTTTCTACTTTCATAATGTGACCTGACTTTTATTCCATAAAATTAAATTTGGATTTGGAAATTTTTACCTTTTTTTGAGTTGGGTTACTTCTCATTGTTAAAAATTGATTTAAGAAAAAATTGCACTGGTGGGGCAAGCCTTTATTATCTTCTATGAGGGTTTAAGCAAGAAGACATTTGAGAACCTCCGGCTTAACGGAACCAATCAGACAATTAACCAATTTACAGAGAAAAATTAGCTTTTTTTTAGTATTTCTGAGAGACCAAGTTGATTGATGATGTTACAGCATGTTGGTGGCATCACTTTACCTTGTGCTCTGCAGGTGGCATCGCTGACCAGTTTTAGAGCTCCATTGGTTTCCTGGGTGCAGGGTATGCAAATAGGTCTGAACAAGATACAGAAGGATGGGACATGGAGAAAATGATGTTCCAAGTGACTAAATTTTAACACAATATTTATTATAAAAATGTAATATTACACATGTAACATTTTTTCAAGCACAGTTCTTACCTAACAGCAGCAGAGATTACAACATCTTTCTCCAGCTGAACGAGAGCAACGTCATAGTCGTAGTACTCCTTCACACCCTTATCTATTTTTGCCGTTATATTGTACTTTTCATGTAGTTTGAAAGTTTTAACTGCTTTAACTGTAAAAACACATGCAAGTGTTATTGGTGTTACTATTGCTGTCTTTATATATGATTAGAAAACACTTTACTATGAGATATATGAAGTAAAATTTAGGTTTGGACTTTAAAATACAAAAGCAATTATGCCACAGCAAATTTGCTGAACTGGAAACTGTAATATTTTTGTTAACTGCTGAAAATGTCCTTTTTAGTAAGGGATGATGCACTGGAAAACTAAAACAGACACTTTTCTTTACCTTTGCCCTGTCCATCATCAATTTCAACTTTTACGTGTTGAGGTAAAACTCCAAATGGGAAGCAGTGAGCGGCAGTCAAGACAAACTGAGGCGACACCAGAGAGCCGAGGCATTTCCTTGGTGTTCCATCAACCTAAAGTTTTGAATGGTCAATACATGTAATCAGAGTTTAGTG
>JAQMCX010000012.1:11348875-11361779 GCA_029814765.1 Acanthurus leucopareius
CATGTGGAGCAGGAAGGCTGTTTCAAAGTGAGAAACATCATCGTTGCATCACTCACCTCTGCATCTCTGAGGTAAAAATCTTTTTGGTGCTGGCCCCCAGGTGCCATCAGCCTGGCACAGGCGATACAAATGTGGGAAAGGATACAAGCCTTCAGGACAGTTGTAGATCAACAAGCTGCCTGTCTGCAGCTGCTTGGTCAGTTTGTAATCACCACCTGCAATTTGCATATTTGTCTCCGTACAATTACTCAGCACTTCACCTCCTGAAAAATAAAAGACCATAGTGAGGTTATGAAGTTTAGTTATGCACTCAAAATTCAAATAGGTTCCTCGAAAGATATGAGAGAAATTCAAAAATATTTTCACAGGATGAGTTATGCTATTTTATTAGTATTTATTTAGTGTGTAAAATTCACAAAGTGCATCTTTAAAACAATGGTTCCTGTAGACTTTAAGATGTGTTGTTTAGAAGTTACCATACATGTTGGTTTACAGGAAAAAACTGCATATTTACATTTGGCTGTATGACTTTGCTTCAGTGAAAACAATATATATTATTTACAGTTGATCTTGTAAACAGTAAAATATTAAGAATGATAAAATGATCTTACACCCTGAATAATAACCATATGTTAGATCTTTATGGGTACTGACGTTAGTTATTTTTTTGCCCAGTGTAAGAATTTAACTGGTTCAGAAGGCAACATTTCAGACTTCAGATAAAATCCCGGATGGTATTTTTTTCACCGAAATTTTACTTTTTTTTTCACTAAGTTTACTAATTTTCTGTATCTTTATAACTTAAGTATATTGAATTACATTTTAGCAACAGTGTTACAATTCCAATTACCAGATGGATTGTTGTTATCTTAGTCCTGTAGGTACTACCAATTATACTACAACTTTTTAAAATTATTAATACATTCTAAAAAATGTTAAAAAATTTGACGATTTTAAGTTTTTTAATTTAAAAACATGAATGTACTGAAAAGCTGAATAGATATTAGAAAAGCTGATAATTGTTTTATTGTCCTTAATAGTTACATATAATTAATATATATATATATATATTTATATTTAATGTAAATTCCAAAGTAGCTCACCCATACAGAGGAGACATGAAAGTGCAGCCAGCCAGTTCCAGTGGACAGAAAATCCCATGTTGAACCCTGAACAAAAAATGAGGGGATTTTGCAGAAGGTGTTCATTTATTTCAAAATGGACAGTGATTTCCACAAAGAGGGACTGAATCAACTGACGATCAAGGTACTTATTAACTTCACAACAAACAAAAGGAGATCAATACCGCGTGTCATGCAAAACATGGCAAAAAATTCACACACTCTCTGTTTCTTTACAATTGCATCAGACTTAAAACATAGAGAGATTTAAATAATTCTACTTAAATTAATCTGACAAAGGTAAAACTAAGCAAGGAACATTTTATTAACTATATTTATTATATTAGAAAAAGTTGGTAGAGCTTTTAAATATAATAACAAATTTGGGGAGAAAATATTAAAATTTCCAGTTTTAACACCTGACTCTTCTCCTAAAAGTTGGGACACTAAATTAAATTCTGTACAGTTTCAATTTCCAGCTTATTAAGACCAGTAAGTTCCAAATAACTCTGTTTTGTTTGGCCTGACCTTCAGTAGGCCATAGATTTTGTCTCAATTCCTGGATTTTCCGCATTGTTTACATAAAGAGTCACATGTTACATAAAAAAAAACCAAAATTGTGAAATAAAGTCAAAGTACAAACATTTGCTTCATCATTTCCCAAAACCTTCAGTCAATATAGAGCATTGCTTATTGACACAATGATTCAGTTACTGACTGAGCAACACAATCACACTGGTTTAACTGCAGCTCTGTCACCATCACACTCATTTTATTGACTCGCTCTCTTCTTATGTCTTTCAATGACTGAATCAGAAACTCTTCAAAAATATTCCTAATATTAATTAAAAATGTGACTGACACTATGTGAAGGCACTGTGAGGATTTAGTGAAAAAGTGAAAAAAAATAATGATTTTTTTTTTTTTATCCAAAATGTCAGCAGGGCAGCATGTATAGAGTTCTTTGCAGCTGTTCCGTGTGTCTTTTAGTGGTTGTTTTGTGTCTCTATGTGCTTGTTTTTCCATCATTTGAAAAACTTTTTTGGTCTCTTTTTAGTTGTTTTGTAAGTCTTTCAGATTGGTTCTCTTTTTGAGATCACTTTGCATCTTTTTTGTGTTTTTTTTTTTTATGTTTTTGTCTTTTTCTTTGTTGTTTACTTTAAAATTTTTCATGTCTCTTTGTGGTAACTATGTAATTATTATGCATTTTGCTTCTCTTTTAGTTTATGTCTCTTTTTAATGGTCTTTCACATCCATGTCAATGTTCACTTTAAACAGGGGCACTGATCCAAGGCTTCCCGGATCCCTTTGGCCCTTGAGAGCCATGTTGGCCTTGTTTCAATCAATCCGTGGCTGAAATTTTCTATTTTCAACAGTAATAAGAAAAATAAATTGAAATTATGTCCTTTTAACTACAGTCATCACTTCTCCTTTAAAAATAAACTTCTATCAATGTTCCAAAACCAAAAAAATCCAGTATTTTCAGCAGTTTATTAGTTTGTTTGAAGGATGCCCCCATTGTCTGTAGTACTGATATCTCAACTGATGAAAGTCAGATGGCTTCAATTTTCACTGTATTTGTGTTGTGTTACACCAGCACACTGTTGTTTTATTATCTACAGACCTTGTAAATTAGAGTGGTGAAATGTAGACTTTTAAAGATGATGGGGAAAGACTGGAGGATGGGTTGTTGACAATTAAGTTGTCAGTCTCATTTTAATATAGGCTGATTTGAGTGTTATGTTTTGAACTGTAGAGTGAAACCTTTTGAGTGACTTATTTTTATCATAATACATGAGGTGCACTCATTTCTGGAGGTAAAACATATTTCCGCCTTAACACTGACATTTGCCATCTCTTTGGAGGCACACTCTTTTTAAACATGTAGAGTTTATCACGATGGGCCACTGCAGAGGGTAGTTTATCATGTTTCATTTTGTTATAGTGGCATCAAAGAGAGCACTGTGAGCCAATCCCTCACCCACCCTTTTTTTTTTTTAAAAATGAGGTGGATCCAGAAACCGATTTTTTGGTCATACTATATTACACTTATTAATATACAAAATTTAGATTATTAAGGTAGATTAATATTGGTCGATATAAGTTTAATATCTACCAGTATAAATGTGTATTTCAATAGATTATGTCCACTTATTACTCAGAATGCATCATGAAAGCCGTAATTTTATATAAATCAGACATAACGATTTGATTTAAAGAGCAAATGCGAACAACTACAAGATCGGGGGAAAAAATTGTCAGGAGCAATGTTTTAGGGAAATTGTTTAGTAACAGGGGGCGATAGCGCACCTCACTCATAAGGGGCCAGGACGGTAAAATATTTGCAGAAAAGCAGAGAGACGGAAGTGACGATTATGGCGGAAGTTATCGTTCCGAAAACAACAACGCGCCAAATTTGTGCCGAATCCACTCAAGTCGCAGCGTTAGACAAATGGAAAAGTTTGTCTAACCCTTACGAAGACATTTGAAAACGCTGCTGGCCGAGGGAGGCTGTGCAGGTAAATGAATTATTTAACTACGAGAAAGCAGCAAGTTGCTTTTCAGCTTCTTGTTTGATTTGATTTAGTTAAGCTCAGTGCGTCTTTAGCGTAAGTGACATTTAACATCGCAGTTTCCTCCCCATAATTACGACATTAACACTTAGACTGTTAGAAGTATTAAGTGGGGCCGACACGCGATGGAAATTGAAGTGTAAGCATAAGAGAATAAGAATAAGAGAGACAAGCAAAAATTGGCCCCGCATGTTGTTTGGATGTGTGTGTGTTTTTCTTTGACAGTCTGACAAGAACAATGTTTTTCTGGTTTAGCATGGCTGTGCCGTTCGTGCAAGACTGGGACCTTGTTCAGACACTGGGCGAAGGAGCCTATGGAGAGTATGATTCCTCTTATATCTTTTTGATTTTGAAAATTATATTTTTCATTCTCAAAAAAGTGCATCTCCAGGTGATTCACACACAGAGACATAAGATGAAGCGGACTTGATATGCCAGAAAGTAGTGGCAGACTCATGTTGTCTGAGGGGCGGGGTCGAAAAACATAAAAAGGGTCAAGAGAGCACACAAAAAATCGTGATGCAATAACAGTGAACAACTGAACCAAACTGTGGTAGAGTTTGTTTTTATAATTATTTTTTATGTCTCTGATATTTAAAGTATAACGAATGCATCACAAGGGAGCACAGTTTATAACTATCTAGATGCATAAAAAGGCTAACTTATTCTGTTGTTTGTGATGAAGCATGTATGGTCCTGCATTATGTGTTCTCGATGCTAAAGGGCACATATTTTAGCACACTGGGCTGCTGAAGAGGGCATTTCATGTTTTATATTGTTTTCATCAGCAAAGGAGAAACTCTATTAGAAGGAGAAACTCTATTAGCCCCTTAGTTTCTTTGTCTTTATATCATATATATATACACACACACATACATACACATACTACATATCTACTTGCCAAGTTAGCTCAAGAATGATGTGATAATACAAAAAAACTAGCAGTCTGATATGCCACAAACATTTCGTGACTTTTTAGATCTTCATGTCTTCTTCTTGGTTTGTCCTTTCTTTTTTCCTCACCTTTTTTTATTTTACTCAGTCTTCTCCCTTTGTGTTTGTGGTTGCAGAGTGAGGCTTCTGGTTAACAGGCAGACAGAGGAGGCTGTGGCAGTAAAGGTGATTGATACCTCTCAGGGTAAAGAGTGTGCTGAAAATGTCAAGAAGGAGATCTGTGTGCATAAGGTAGGTCAGTCACCCACAGTTCAATTACTTTGGCCGTAAGTGTAAGAAGATACAGCAATATAACATTGTAACACATGTAAGGATTCAAACTAGACCTCAAATTGAAGACAATTGTGACTTTTAACATTTAGTTATACATCGCACAACAATCCCACAATGCAACAAACAATATATGATGACTTTATGTTTTACATAAAGATACTGTTAATGTATAGCTATGAGAAATTTTTGAATACAGGCTGGAACCACTGTTAGATTTCTCCCCAATCAATGCCTTAAAATTAATTAAACTTTTTCAACTTTAAAAGTGACATTCTACTGTTTGTTTCTACTGTTTGCAGATGCTCAACCATACCAACATCGTACGTTTTTTTGGCCAACGGAAGGAAGGTCCAACTATGTACCTCTTTCTGGAGTACTGCAGTGGAGGAGAGCTGTTTGACCGAATCGGTGAGACAAAGGGCTGAAGGTGGTAAATACAGGTTTCTTGTAATTCAGTTGTGGTTATTTATTTAAGTTATAAAATGGTCTCTCTCTTTTCTTTTAGAGCCTGATGTGGGGATGGTGGAGAAAGATGCTCATAGATTTTTCCAGCAGTTGATAGCAGCTGTGGTGAGTAAAGCAGTTTTTTGTGTTAATGTGACCTTCTGCACCTGTTTCTGCTGTTATTAAATTCTTTGTTGGACTTTTACAGGAATACCTCCACAGTGCTGGCATTACTCACAGAGACATAAAGCCAGAGAACATTTTGCTGGATGACAAAGGTGAGAAAATCCAATCCATATAAAGATGTTAAAGAAATGACTCCGGTTTGCATTCATTATAACCACTATCTGCTTTTGTCCCTCGTCTTTAGATAACCTGAAGCTGACAGATTTTGGCTTGGCCACCATGTTTCGTTTCAAAGGACGTGAGCGTCTTCTGAATCGACTTTGTGGGACTCTTCCCTACGTTGCTCCGGAGCTTCTGAGCCAAACAGAGTACAAGGCTCAGCCTGCAGATATCTGGGCTTGTGGGATAGTCCTCACTGCCATGCTGGCTGGAGGTAAAATCACTAAGTCTGTTTTTTTTTTTTTTTTTTTTTACAAGGGGGGTGATCACAATATCATACCCACTTCTTTTGTAAAATATAAAGCTGGGTTTGAGTGGTGACTGATAGTCTCTCCCAAGATCTTAGCAAAGAGGTAATTGCATTCAATGAAGGGTCTGTTTTTCATTACACATGATTCACATAGTTAACATTCAGAGAAACAGTCAGGCTGGCTCCAAATTTTCTCCATAGCATTCTACTGCAATGGAGAAACTTAAACTGTAACATGTTGAAATTATTGCACATTTAGGGTTTTTAGTATGAGATCTATACATCAAACAAAGAACTGAAATGTTGTTAAAAATTTAGCTGTTATGGTACACCTGAGTGATTATTTTCAAGAATTCAGACTATGCTTAGTTAGAGCTTTCTACATGTATGGAAACATGTAACTTTCCTTACATTTCTTCTTCCTGCATCCTGGGCAGCATTGCCTGTTTGCAAAAGATGTGTGGAAATATTTTGTCTCTGATTTTGTGTCACGTCTTTTTCAGAGTTGCCTTGGGATCAGCCCACTGAGAGCTGTCAGGAGTATTCAGACTGGCTTCAAAAGAAAACATACCTACCTCCATGGAAGAAAATACAGCCAGTGCCTCTTAGTAAGTCCCATGATCTGTAAGTTTAAAAACCAAATGCTTTAAAAAAATCTTTGAGCTTTATTTTATTCATGTTTAACTTTTCTCTTCAGGTTTATTGTCCAAATTACTGCTAGCCAGTCCGGATGCACGCATCACCATCGCAGACATAAAGAAAGACCGCTGGTTTACTCAAGGCAGGTCTCACTATCAGCATAATGGAATGAGTTCAACTTCATATTTAATGTACACCGGACTTATTTGTGTTTGTTTATCTCTGCAGGTGTAAAACAATCTCAGGGATCCGGAGGAAACAAACATCTTCGATCAGATGCAGGACTCATATCCAGGGCCAACAGGTCAGAGCCTTGTGTCTTTATTATTTTACGTGATAGGTGCATTTCTTTTCGTGCTTGTAATCTTAGAACTGCATTTCTCTCTCCGTAGTGATGACAGGATGCAGTTTTCAAGCTCTCAGCCAGATTTTGAGGCAGGCGGCTGGGAAGCCATGTTGTTAATTGGTCAAAATGAAGGCCAAGTCAGCTTTTCTCAGCCAACCAGGCCGGAGCACATGTTACTGGGCAGTCAGCTACTGGGCACACCAGGAGCCAGTCAGGTAATACTCATACTCAGGAATACTTAAAATTGTATTGCTTTGTATGTAAATTATGATGACTTATGACAATGTGTGTTAGATTTCATCAGCACAGGCTTAGGATCTCTTTTTTTCTTTCCAAAAGAGGAGACATGATGTTTTGTTTCTGTTCTGTTTTACTTTGTAAACCAAATTTCTGTTTAACAACTTCCTCCCTTCACATGGTTGACAAATGCTTTAATGTTAGTTATGTCATAAACCCTAACTTCTCCTTACTTTCTGTGTGTAGTCCCCATGGCAGAGATTAGTGCGGAGAATGACACGTTTCTTCACCACTGTGAATGCTGACGCCTCCTTAGCTGCACTAAAAGAGGCCTGTGACAACCTGGCACTTGGCTTCAAACTCACCTGCAACAAACAGGTACACATGTAATCAGTATTACAGGATTCAAAAGCTAATAGAGGTTAAACGCACTCTTTGACAGCTGACATATTTCTGGCTTTTAGGTGACGGTGGGCACACTCGACAAGCGAAATAACAAACTCATCTTCAAAGTTCACTTGCTAGAGATGAACCAGAGAGTGCTGCTGGACTTCAGACTCTCTAAGGTGGGTTTCAAAATATGCAATACAGTGTTCCTAACCATTAAAAATCCAATACCATTTGTAAGTTCACAAAAGAAAACAATGGAAGATGTTAAGAGGCAGCAACACCCTGTTTGTGAGAAAAAGCAAAATGTTTGTTTTTTAAGAAATGGTACCGACAAAACAGCTGCAATACAGGAATGTACCAGTTAGTTTTTTGAAACTAAAATCCAACATACACTCATTCTCTCATCATCAAATGTCAATATGCATTTTCCCTTACAAACTAAGTACAATTCTGGGAAAAAACATGTCATTGGGGCCCTCAGTTGTAGACCTGTAACCCCCATCATGAGGCTTTAAGAAGAAATTTATATGTAAAACTAGGCTGAATTGGGCAAAACAAAAAAATTTGCAAAAGGGAAGAACTGGACAAGTATTGAGAGGATAAATGAGCAATTTATGCCAATGGACACTTTTTTTCAGTCTTTAGAAAATATGTTCCTTAACACATTTCAGGATTTCTTTTTCCATGTTTTTTCATGTGGTGCTGAGGGATAACAGTCACTGTAACTGTGCAACAAGTTATATACCTTTCAATTCATACAGTCATGTTTGTGAGTTTTTTATGTGCAAAAAACATGTTTATTTGAAGACAAAACACACCAATAAATAGATGTTTCCTTTGGTCCAAACCAAGTTCATCAAACTTAAATAAAATATAATGTAAACACCCTGGACCTGATCACCTAATATAAAGTAGGTCTTAGAGTACATTTAGCTGATTATGTGGATGATTTTCAGCAACATGTTGATGTGCCTGTTTGTTTTCAGGGTGACGGTCTGGAGTTTAAACGTCTCTTTGTGAAAATAAAACAGAAGCTTGGTGATATCATCAGCACCCAGAAGGTCACATGAGCAGCTTCCACTAACATCTGTTCTCTGCTGTGAAGCTTGGAGAGAGAAAGTACATATTTAGCTGTTTTTATTCATTTTTTTTTATAAAACGTTTTCTTCTGTTTTTCTTCAAGCTTATTTGTTTGTTTTCTTGTAATTTTATCCTTGTAAGAACCAGTGAAGTGTTCAGTGTCAGGATCATTTTGAAAGTTGGATCACGTATTTACTATTTCAGGTATTTCGTTGAGTCTTGAGACAGTGTGACAGTTATCAAAGGTGGAGACACAGAAGCATGTGTCTGTTTCTTTGTGTGTGTGTGTGTGTGTGTGTGTGTGTGTGTGTGTGTTTGTGTGTATCCATGTATCCATGTTCATGTTTTGCCAGACTGACTGTTCTGATAATGTTTTACATGATACAGTCAAAAGTCTTGAATAAATTATTAAAGTAACAACATCGTAACTTAAATGCATCTTTTATCACTATGTTAAAGAAGACCACTAACTCAGAAAAGGAAAAATCTATCAGTAGAGCATGGCAGAAGTGGAATGTAATATTTATGTTTACGTTAACATATGTAGAGAGGAAATGGAGGAAGGAAAAGAATGTAGTTGCAGTGTAGAAGATCAAAAAAAGAAATGAGCAAGCAGTGCACAGATGAGGCTTAGCTTGCAGGGTGCTTCAGGTAACAATTCATGTGTATTGGTTTTAGGAGATGATGCTTTGCTGTTAACTGACAAACTGACCCATATTAACACGAAGTGGAGGCAGGGAAACCCCTCATGAGTTAGAAGGAAAGCCATTCCTCAAAATATCTGAAATATACTAAGGCAGCAAATGGAAAAAAAATGAAAAGGAACTGGTTAATTCATTGTTCCATAAATTAAACTACATAAACTAAATACATTTTGGAAATTTGGAAATTTGGAACTTTCACAGTAAAAACACTGAGAGACGCCTTCTTAATAAAGACAGCTGCTGCCTTCCTATGGCCACTGAGAGTAGCGCAACTTAGCTGTTGATTTTGCAACAGTGATGCATCTTTATGGCAGTTTATTTTAATCATTAATTATGTTTGACACCAGAGGACTGCATTGGGATTGAGGTCATGTGAGACTTAACCCAAAGTGGGCGATCAAAAAAGAAACTGCAGGATTTTTGTTGGATCAAAGTTGTAGAAATTAGTTCATTTATGTGTAGGATAAAAATTGCACTCATTTAGGTTGCTCATAATGACTGAACTGACCGGATGTGCACACAAAATGTTATGAAATTTCCCTTTAATAAACATTCAGGTTACTTGTAGTTGCATAGAAATTAATCAATACATTTGAATGAAATATATTTCTTGATTTAGCCTCTTTATTTTGTGTTTTGACACAAAAATCTTTTTTTGGATGAATACTTGTGATTTTCGTTTTTGTTAGCATAACGAATTGCAGCATGTAAATACATTTAGTTGTCCAAAAACTGAAGTGGTACATATTCATCCTGGCCGTCATTTCCAAGGATAGATTTGAGGAAAGGGACAACTCTAAAAAGATTAATGTGGAAATCTCTGGAGGTGGCATCTGACTCGACGAGCCTGCTCCTTCCGCACAGATCCTTGGTTCCCCAGCTGACCAGTGCAACCTGTGAAAGGAGCATTTAATTATTTTACATGGTCAACAACCGTAAAGTAACTAACAGTGATTTCAAATTAGAATAACAGATTGACTCAGCTTTAAAATCAAGCCTGTCCAATTAAGACTGTTATTATTCATGGATTTTAAATACAAGCTTTAGTCTCAACCCGATTTGAGGGCTGTAATTCCCTTTATTTTGATGTTAGCTTTGCGTCAGCCTCCCTTTTCCCCCTTTTTTTTTACAGCTGGTACAAAATGCTGTGAATGTATTTCTCCTGTACTGGACTCTTTTCACTCATTCCCTGTATGTTTTAGGATTTATTTTAAGATTTCTGTGTTTATATACAAATCGATACATGAGCAGACTCCAAATTTAGCTTCCAAACTGTGGATTAAGTTGCCTCTGCATGTTAAACTTGTCCTCTATACTGCTGGCCTTTACATACAGTCTTTACACACATTTTTATTTTCTGACTTTTAACGTAATGAAAGAGTGCCCTGTTGTTTTTAAAACTAGAGTGTATGTATCTTTACTTTGATCTTTTTATGGGTTTTTTCTGTGTTGTTTTTATGGTTTTGCTCTGTCCAAATGTGTCTGTCTTTTTTAAATATCAAAAATCAGGCTGATTTGCTATACATTTTTAAGGCTTTAATTTCAAGATGGTTGTTGTAGGGCTGCCATTACCTCCACTGTCCCTCAAATCCAGTTGAGAAAGTTTGGCACAGGACTGGAACCTGCTACTATTAGTACTACTATTAAGAAGACAAACACTAGAAAAAACGAAAGCCAGGCAGCAGGGATGCCCTGTTAGCCGTTAAAATAAATAACATTGTTTATTTTCTTTAAGTTCATTGGAGTTTTATTTTCCATTTTGTAAAATATTTGCTAATACACAAGACTCAATTGTGTTATGCAGTGGAGTACAACCCCCCCCCCCCCAGCTGTTTACCTGTATTGTGCGATGCTCATAGTTCTTGAACACAGCACCTCCCACATCACCTGTCCCAATAAATACATACACACACAGTTACAGCCCCAAAACACAAAAACAAAACAAAACAAAACAAAAAAAACAAAGCAAAGCAAAAGAAAACAAAGCAAGTGTATTATTTGCACAGTAAAGGGATATCTTGTTTTTTTTTTTACAACTTTCCTTACTTACTCTAAGTCAGACATAGATTCATTTTTAATGCATCTGCATGCAATTTGATATGACTGTGTGTTGGTGAAATTAGCTTAACTTAATTCAAGGATTTTGATGGGATAACCGTTAGCCCTCTCAAAGAAGACATTTAACTTGTAATAGAGGGAACATACCTGGACATGATATATGATCTCTAACGGGGGTCCGACCACCAGTACACAGGAAATTATCAGTCACAACCTCCTTTGGATTAACTGCAGTTATGCCCTGTGCCTGCAGTGCATGGCTGATGCACTCATCTCTCTGCATTGTTAAGTTGTAAGAGAAACAAAAGCTCAAAGGTTGGACTTTTAGATTTATATTAAAAAGCCATGACACAGTTTAATAGTTTAAAGCTCACATTATCACCGAGCTTAGCGGTGACATCTTTCTCTTCTACGAAGTTGAATCTACTCTGGGTCAAGAAAGTGAGTCTTTCAAGATGAGTCTTTAACAGAAGCTGCTCTGTATTTAAAGAACACAAGAACACAATAGATTTTACCTGAAGCACCGGAGATATTTTATTCGACTACAAGGCCAAACAACTGAGAGAAAAAATATTGTTTAGCATGTTACAAGTAGTATATTAAAATCAGTAAATTGTGAATAGCACAGAAAAATGCAGTGGTGTAACTAATGTAGCAAACAGTCAGTTGTGAAACCTGTTAGGTAAAGAATCAATTTACTCAGAAGGATGACATTTATTAGTATTTCTGAAGAGTTACTTCACCTTGCTGTTTGCAGGTGGAGCTGCCAACCAGTTTTAGAGCATCACTGGTCTCCCTGGTGCAGGGTATGCAAATAGGTCTGAAGGAGAAACAGAAACCAATAGCACATGGAGAGAGGGATGTTCAGAGTAACTTTAAACACACACAATATTTGTTAAGTTTGCCATTATTTAGGTCTCACCTAACAGCAGTGGAGATTTGAACTTCTCTCTCCAGTTGAATGAGAGCCACATCATAGTCATAGAAATTCCTTACACCCTGGTTTACTTTGGCACTTTCATTGAATTTTGGATGTAACCAGACACTTTTCACTCGTTTAACTGTAACACGCAATCAGTTATTATTAGTGATATTGCTGCCTTCATCAAGAGTAGTAGAGCAGAAAATGCAGTAAAAGTCATTTCTTAAATCAAAATATTTGACTATAAATTAGCTTCTTAAGTTAGGTTTTAATTTTAAAATGTGAAAATAATCACAAATAAGGTAAATACAGCTGAACTGGATTTTTTAAAATGTCATTTTCAAGTAAGAGAAGATAAACATGACAATTAAATGAAATTTTCTCTTTTTTTACCTCTACCCATTCCATCGTCAATCTCAACTGTTACGTGTTGAGGTAAAACTCCAAATGGGAAGCAGTGAGCGGCAGTTAAGACAAAATGAGGCGACACTAGAGAGCCGAGGCATTTCCTTGGTGTTCCATCAACCTAAAGTTTTGAATGGTCAATACATGTAATCAGAGTTTAGTG